>JAJGOT010000018.1:2735000-2740000 GCA_022457155.1 Cladopsammia gracilis
ATTTCCATTTAGTCGACCTTTTGAAGCTTCTTTACCAGAACCCGATGTCGAGGCTGAAAAGCTGCTGTCTGGAAATACGTAACTGCTGTGCAAACCCAGTGACTGGATTGGACAGGCTATAATAGAAAACAAGTCTAATAAATTTTACACGGCGAGCAGTTTCTTATTTTTCTTTTGGTTAGTCGAGCAAGCGAGTGCGCGCGAGCGGCGAAGCCGCGAGTCGCGTGGATCGAGGGCGTCAGCCCGAGGAAAATGTACAATTTTACTTTTTCTGGGGCTGACGACCTTGATCCACTCGCCTCGCGGCTTCGCCGCTCGCCCACGCTCGCTCACTCGACTTACTAGAAGAAAAATTAGAGACTGATCGCAGTCTAGATAATTTTGCATTGCAAATATGTTTTTATTTCTTCATTTTCCGTTTTCTTATCGTTTTGTCATGTTCGACGGACGATATCGGCTTCACAGGAAAAAATCGTTATGGCTCCAATGCTGTTAAACTCTTGTAAAAGAAACAACTTTAATGAGGACGTCGAGGATAGGATTGACCAAAAATATCAGATCGTGCGAGGAACATACTCTATTAAGTAATAATCCACATAAGAAGGATAGCGCTGAACGTCAATGCACGATGGAATGTCAACTTTTTTCATTGTTACAACTAGAGATCTCATTAGCCAAGACACAAAAACCGCTAAAAAGTTATATTAAGGTTCAAGGTGCATTTTGTTTATTTTTTTTAAGATTTCAAGTAATTTGAGACCCATTCGCACATGTCATTTTTGAAAGATATTGTATTTAGGGAACTTCATCAAAGAAGCAAAATTATTAGCTATTGTCTTCTGCTATTCTGATTGGTTAAGCAGGACTTTTCCTAAAATTTATTTGACGCAAATGGATTTTCTATATTTTTATAATGAAATATAATTATTAACCATCAGCTCCTCCTCTATTCTTGAAATCAAAGATATTCTATACTTAATCCTCTATTAAGCCTCCCTGGGGACTTATTGATTTCAAGTGCGTTTGAGGGGGTTGGGGGGGGGGGGGGGGGGGGGCTTATTAAAATTTAGCGAAACTCAAGCAGTTCATCACTCATTGATTACCGTAATAATGATCATTTTTATATTTCCCCTAATCTCGCGTGTACTGTGTATGTGAATTCGTGCTGGGATTGGAACTGTACCAATGTACCGGGTACCGGTTATACAGTCAGCCGTTGTATTTTTGATTGTCTGGGTTGTGAAGGAAAAGAGGGGGCGGGGGGGAGGGGGGGGGTCTCAATAGAGGATTTACGGTACGAATAACATGAAGTGTATTTGGTCGGAAAAAATTTATAGTCCAACTGAGTCCAAAAAACTGGATAAATTGCAAACGAATAAAGTACAGGAGTACATTGGTATCTTTGGATTCCCTTCTCTATTTTTGCAAACAAGTTATGCAACAAATGAAATTGATTAAAACGTCCTTTTTCTGTTTACTAAGAACTTTGACTTCCCCTTCAGTAAATGATTGTACGTAACGTGATTAGTGTGCCCTGGCAGGAAATATTACATACTTCCCTGTAATATTCCCCAAGTGAATATCAGCCCCCTCTCTCCCCTGGTGCAATCGATTCACCCCACATTTTCAGCCATTTGGTAATTGACAAGGCATATTCAATATAATCGCATGGAAGAACAAAAGGGAAAATAGCACTGTTCATGTTTCCGTTTTCTCCCTTGGTGCCCCTGGCCCCTTGACCTTTATAAGAAAAGGGGGAATTGTCTTTTTGAGAAGATGCAAATGTAATCGAAAGTATAGATCTCTCAGTTAGTACGCGCGCTATGATTGATTAGTTAGCCTCAGCCTAACAGCGGCGCCCTCTGAAGACCCTCTGAACAAGCTTAACTAAGACGAAACTTAACTTAGGTGAAAGGTCGGAAGCACAAGAATTAAGATTGACGGCAAGGCTATTTTTCAATTTTAGCAATTCTGAAAAACAGTATTACCCGACCGTCTGCATAGTACATTTAGACCGTACAAAAGTTCGCAAAAACAACTTTTTCTCCGTCTAGAATAACCATTAGTTGTTGCTTGTAAAAAATGCCCGAGAAACTGATTTGCATAAGGCGACGCGAGTATGAAATCTAAGTCTTGTTTTGTTTACATAAAATCGCTTTTCAATCTATGTAATGAATGAACAAACACATAAAAATGGACAACACAATCTTCTTTCGAAAAATGTTATTGTAATCTCCATTAGTTTATGTTTGAAAGCAAAACGCGTACATTTACAACGCATCGAGGCCGAGCCGTGTCTTGGATGAAATTCAGGAAATTAATACAACCGAACTTAAGGTCGCGGGGGATACCTGGTCATGAATAAATTCATAAGGCAAAATTTTGGCAGGGGTGTCACTTTGAATAACGTAATATCGTGAAGGTTTGAAAGCCGATTTCGCTAAAATTTAACAGAGACATTGGCGAATAATGGAAGTGAGTAAGAATTGTTTTTTTTTTATTGAAGGGATCGCGCTTTGCATAGCTTTGCTTTGTCCTCTGCTTATGCTACTTAAAGACACCCTCAAAAGAGTTTTCAAGTTTTCTGATTTCTTGGCCGGGAGACAAGATGTTTTATCTGCCACGCCTAGGATATGTCGCTTTCTGGCTTGCAAAGGCTCCCGGAAAAAGACGCAGGTCCATATCACTTCTATGTCCTCCTCTAGAAGGCCTAAAATTCATATCCGTGGTTGCCCTGTTCGCCTATCCTGTTCCGCGCCTTCTGCCGCGCTTTTTGTTTCGCTCCCCTTTTCCCATGGTAGCCTGAAAGGGTGTCGCTCAGGTCGCTGACGCTCAGGTTGCCATCCCTTGGGTGGGTCTCTCGCGAGTTTCTCGCGCACAATCGCTTGCGTTTTCCCCAACACTATGCCCTGTTCACCACTCAAGGGCTGGCGGCCTTTATATCGTATATATTTGCCATGTAAGAAACCGCCTTTACCAATTGCAGAGCATCCCTTTGTCCTCCGCTTATGCTAATCAAAGACTCCCTAAAAGGAGTTTTTTTAGTTTTTGAGTTCTTTGCCGGGATGCAAGATGTTTTCTGCCACGCGTATTAAGCAGATTGCGAACTCTACTTTACAGGATTACAGTCCCGCCTCCGTTACTATCTGCAAGACGCTCAAAAATAAAATATAAAAAAATATAAAATATAAATAAAATATAAAAAAAAAAAAAGTAAAAAAAAAAATCTGCAAGACGTTCAAATTCACGAGGGTGAACTCTGCACAGCTTTAGAGCCGGGGTGGCTATTTCTTTAGCCTTCACTCTAGACGCTATGGCTCATTTTGGTTGGTGCCATGCTTGCTCCTACCGCATCCTATAACATGAATGCTGCACTAGACCTTCGTTTTACAGGACCATCGGAGTTGCTGTCTCGCCATGTCTCCTTTAGATTTGGGTGGTTGGATGGGATTTTCTGGTTTGGGGTTTTAGGTTTGAGTATTGGCAAGCGTCTCGGGTTATTTGGTGTTAGGCCATTGTAACGTTTGACGTCTGGGCACGGTCGCATATCTCCATCTCTTATTAAGCAAGCGTGAAAGGGACTGTCGCGAATAGTATGCTATTCGCTCCAGTCCCTTACAGAGCGAGTATAAATAAGAGCTGTGCATCTAATTTCGGCCCAGTTCAAGTAAGAATCCTCCAGTTGTTGGCAGCCGTACTTGTTATCTCTCTCTTTCGCGCTTGCCTCCTATGCCTCCGTGCTTTTCTTTTCCCTCCCTCCCTTTCCCTATCCGTTTTCACTTCCTACTCTCTCAAGCACGGTCGCATAGCTCCATCTCTTAGCAAGAAGAAAAGGGACTGTCGCGAATAGTATGCTAAACACTGCGAAAGATCAAATGTTAAAGTGTTTACCGAGCTGACGGCTGTGTGGCCGCGCGTGTGGCGTCATACGCACATGTTTTGGGACGTCATACGCGCCCGTGAATTAGCCCTGCCCAACTGACACACATGTCAGGGAGGCGAGCCCGCGAAACATTCCGCTAGCCATGACCATGAAAAATGACGGGTATAGGTTCTATGAGTATGGTGCTGCGCTTTGGCCCGGCAAGTGCTCCGCTATAAATTTAGCACAAATGACGACAAACCATTACTATTTTTGTCTGACACCTATATTTCGAGCACATTCAGTGCTCTTCTTCTTCAGAAGAAGAGCACAGTTTTTGGTTTTTATCGTTTTCATCTTGCCGTTAGGATCAGTCTTGCCGTCTATATTTTGTCATACTAATTAAGGGAAACTCAGAAGCCGCTATATTGGATAAAGAAGAGATCTCTGGAATAAAATTGTGCTTCGAGAAACTTAATACGTTTTAATCAACGCGGGAGCACTGCGGGGAGATGTTTCTCACTTCGGATTTAAGAACTGAAGAATTTCTTAAAGGTAAAACAAATTACATTTTTCGACGGGAATTTATATTGATATGAATCTGTGATTGACGTTTTCTCCGTGTTCTTGTTAGTTTTGGAGAATTGTTCATGACTTCTTTCATCGAAGACAGCTCGGCCTCGATAAGTAAATGGTTCGCGTTTTGCTTTTAAACATAAACTTTTGGAAATTCGTATAAATTTTTCGAAAGAAGATTGTGTTGTCCATTTTTTGTGTTTGTTCATCCATGGCATAGGTTGAAAAGCGATTTTATGTAAACAAAACAATTCTTGGATTTTATAGTTCTATCTTCACTCGTGTGGCCTTATGCAAATATGTTTGCGTATTTTTTGCAATTTTGATTTCCAAATCAGTTTCTCGGGCAATTTTTGTTAAGCAACAGGTGTATTTTATTCGGAAAGTAGTCGAACTAGTTATTCTAGACGGAGAAAAAGTTGTTTTTGTGATTTTTTGTACGGTTTGAATGTACTGTGCAGATGGTCGCGTAATTGTGTTTTTGAGAATTGCTAAAATTGAAAAATAGCCCAGTCGTCAATCTTAATTCTTGTGCTTCCGACCTTTCACCTCAGTTAAGTTT
>JAJGOT010000018.1:2745000-2782500 GCA_022457155.1 Cladopsammia gracilis
CCCAACAATGAATAAAAAGAACGAACATTTGACCCTAAATTTTTCCAACATTTGACCTACATATTTCTGACATTTGACCCAAATGGTCACAGGGGTCGACTTATCGGCAATTTCATCAAACAGTCGTACTGGAGCTGGATTATGTGAATAAAGAACAAAGCCAAAACACCCGAAACCTCTTAATATCTCGATAACTGAAAATTCGACTACGTTAATTACTGCTAAAAACACCTTGATTTTATACGCGTAAAATTATTCTTTGTTGTGCATGTGGTGTGTTGAGAAGTGTTGTGTGACGGTCACGCAACGTGAACTGAGCAGACTGGAAATTTGGCGCGAAATTTCGAATGAAGGTCACATGGTTAACTGTGTTGCCAAGATCATGTTTAAGCTACCAATTTTTCTAAATGACAATGCCCCTAGCATTCAAGGAGTGCCAGTTTTTAACAGTCATGAACTCACAGTCAAGAACAGGATCAGCCATGGAAGTTTTGGCGAAGTGTACAGTATACCGCAGAATACGTGGATCCTCGACAACCAACCAACCAGACAGTGGTAATTAAGAAGGCGATTGAAGCGCCCGATTCCGAAGAAAGGAAGCTTTTCCTCAAAGAAGTTGCTCTTCTTTAAACGGCTTAAATCATGAAAATATTGTAAATTTTAAAGCGGTTTGCTATAAACCTTGCACCTTGATGCTGGAATATCTGTATTTCAGTTTTATTCCCTTCGGCGAGAATGAGCGAGTGAGTTCTCTTGCTGCATTTGACGCTACAAAGAGTACTGAAGATTTGGTAAATCGTTCGTTTCAAAGGACAATACTGACAAACTGCAGTTTTTGTCGTTGTCATTGTTGTTCAGTAGTTAAGTTTCCTTAACTATCAAACTACGAAATATCTTTTCACTGTTGACAGGATATACTGATATCGTATTCTTGTTGTTAATAAATTTTGTGGTTTATTGAGCTCCTCGATGTGTCTGCTTTTTTAGAGAAAAGTACAGGGCTTTCCAAACACCCATCCTCTGAAAACTATATAAAGATCCCTTTCCTTTGCAAAGCGGCTGTCAGTTACGTTTCTTAATTTAAAATTTTTTTTTTTAATTTTTTTCCATTTTATCCTAGAACAACGAATACTAAGAAAGAAAAAAAAAAAAAATGACGAATTGCATGATATTCATATTTCAATCCCATAATCTCCTGGCTAACGCTAACTGAAAGCTCCAAGAAAAGACTGAGGCATTTTGGCTAATATTGGCTAATTTCGATTAATTGCTCGATACTGTTTCACGGTCTAAGGGAAATCACTCTAAATATATATATATATATATATATCAAACAAAAGAGAACAATGGAATTAGTGTCTAATAATGTCTACTAGTGCCTACCAACGTAATAACTATTTCACGGCTTAAAGGAAATCACTCTATCATACTCAAAATGCCTCAGTCTTTTCTTGGAGCTTTCAGTTAGCGCTAGCGCAAGGAGATTATGGGATTGAAAAATCTGTGACTGATATCGCCAGCTTGTTTTTTCGCGTACAGGTTCTTAGATAAAGGTCAGGTAATGTGTACCTGAAGAATGTTTTTCTTCAAATAAATGATCAACAACAACTGTTTTATTATTACTTTTTTGTTTTCTTATTTCAATACTATATTTATGTTGAATCCATTTCTCACAAGTAGGGGGGAGGGAATTAATATTGCGTGACCTTTATAAACGTAATTTGTAGTTTGCGGTCTGAGTTTTTAAAGTTATTTCTCGAGGGGTCTGTGTTTTCGAGGTCTGCGTTTTCGAGGTCTGTGTTTTCCAGGTCTGTGGTTTCGAGGTCTGAGGCCCGAGGTCTGTGTTTTAGGGTGTTGCCATGGCAACACGGTGGATTGTAAATCAGCCTGCAATATTTGGTTTCGTTTATTTTCAGAAAGTCTAGTCGTTAGATTTTGTCCATCATTTGTCTCCAGTAAACTCGTAAAATTATTCGCATGTTAACACTGGTCTCATGTAATTTTAACAGAGTGATCTTCCGTAATTTGTGGTTTAATATGTTTGCGTTTTGTAAAAATCTCCTTTGTTAGATTTCAAATTTCTGATGGCAGGTGAGTTTTAGGCATTTTCAGAACTATTATTGTGCCAAATTTCGTGAAATTTTAACGAGTGGTTCCGTAGAAATCAGCACGCTTCCGAGGAAAGTCGCTAACATATCCAGTCACAATTATTTGGTCAATTGCGCATGCGTTGCATTTGACTGGGTTCTCGATCCAAAGACAAAAACGACCAAAAAGGCAGTGTATTTCTTCAATGGTTCTATATTTTATCTATTTATTCAACAAAATTTTTTACGATCAACAAATTGTTTGATTTTAGGACGAAAAACAACACTTTCGCGATCCTCGCTGAGCAAAATAAAATGATCGCTGAATAGGCGCCACGTTTGTTTGCAGACTCACGTAAGCAGCTGAAATTGAAGAGCGCGTGCAAACCGTGATCAGCCACCTTAAGGCTGTAAGTTATTTAGCAGGACTGAGTGAGAGAAGCTGATAGCAAAAAAGGCCATTAGAAGACTACAGTCGAACCTCCACTAACGCACACCTCCCGGAAACCGCGGTCCCGGCGTTTTGTCCTCTCCAACACTTTATTTTTAACATCCCGTAAGCGGACACTTCCCGTATTCGGGGTAGACAGGATCTAAAATAAACTCCCGTACAGCGACATGTAGGTAACTAGTCATTTCAAATTATGTAAGCTTTTTTAACTTTTCATCGAACCGTTCACACGAAAATGTATCTCCTTAAATTTAAACTCGTTAGGCAATTCCAAACCATATCCTTGTGTTCTGTTTATCCGCTTTCCTGTAATAACCCACCTAACGACACTCTGCGTTTTAGAAAATAACATAGTTGAACCTCCTTTATACGAACACCAAAGGGACAGACCAAAGAGTCCTTATTATAGACCGTCCCGTATTATAGGGTTTGTGATTGTATCACTTTTAGTATCTTCGGGACGAAGAGAACTGTCTGATATAGAGAGGTGTCCGCAAGGACAGGTTCGACTGTACCTATACCTGATTATCTAGCAGTGACGAAAGTTTCAAAAAAAAAAAAATGACCTTTGGAAGATTTTCCCGCGAACGTCCTTAAATAACATGATAATTATGTAGGCGACCCTGTATGGTAAACTGTATCAATCATCATCTCTGTCGATCATTCCTGCTATTTTTTAACTTTGAAATATTTCATTTAACCTCGTACCTTGCAATCGAATCTTTGCTGTCATATTAACTTACCTACTCTTATCTCGAATGGATCCAGTCTATCCCCACAGCAGTCTCCTCTGTTGACTATGTACACTTCAGTCACAGGCTCCACTTTTCCCAGGTCCACTCTCCACCAAGGTTTATCTGCATCAAGTGTGCGTGTACATGCTCCAGCACTTAATAAACTTGTGTTGCTGTTTCCATCCACTGCTAAGCCACCATTAAACTGTAAATAAGTGCTGATCTGCGCCGTGCTCTTATTGTATGCCAGATTATCTTAAAGGAAATAGCGAAAATCACTAAAACAAACTCCTGAAAACATTTAGCTAAATACAATTTCAGATTAGTTAAAATCTGCACAAATAATTGTGTAACATTTTTTGAAGAAATCTGAACAACCAATTCCGATTTTGATACGGCAACACTACTGCATAATAAATTGGCAGCCAGTTCGAAGAAAATATTTTCCGTATTGGATGAAGTAGCGGAGAAAACATTTTCTTCAAACGCCGTTAATATATTGTATCATTTAGAGTGATTTTTTTCCGCCGCATTATTTTAAAGGCAGAGAGGGCCCTGGGGACAAGGTAGCTAAATTGAAAAATTGTATTCATGATTCATAAAATATGATATAATTACACATTTTTGCTACTTTTTACATTTTCGTTATAGCGTTGTTCCTTTTTTTAACATTTTACTAAACATTAAGGATGAATCAAAATGCAAGACCTAATTTTTGAAACGACGCGCCACGAAATTTTCGCACCTTTTCACAGGTACCCCAAGCTCAAGTTATGCTTACACGTTGTAATTTGAACGTCGTGGTAACTGTTGCGTAATAGCGAAATTATAAGGATTTGTATGGAGAAAATTCGCTACGAATTTGAGCGTAAAATTAGGAACGATATTTGAATAAAAATGGCTTATCTGAACTACTTTGCGTGTTTACTTGTGTCTTGAGTGGTGTTTGGGTCGATTCGAAGCGATTCCAGCAAGTTTTAGTTCCACTGTTTCTGGCGATTGAATGAGAAGGACTTAACGGAAGTATGTACATTTCACACCAAGAGCTTCCGTCAGATTCTGCGCATCTTTTGTCCCAAAACGATTTCAAACAAAGAACTGCTCGAACGGTGAAGAACCGAACCTATGGTTACCATTCTGATGTGGAGGCGGTGGAGGTGGATTGGCCATACCATCCGCCAAGAAGCCTCCATCACCAAGACCGCCCTGCATTGGACGCCAGATAGAAAGCGAAGGAGGGGTCGCCCGAGGACCAAGTGGCGGCGGACGGTGGAGAAGGAAATGAAGCAGATGGGAAATACCTGGAGCAACATTGGTGTTATGGTAAAAGACCAGCAGAAGCGGAGGGACCACGTTGTTGCCCTTCACACCACCAGGCGTAATGGGCATGAGTGAGTGAGTGGTGTTTCTTTAACCCTATTCAGCCTGGGCTTGTTTTGAGTTTCTGAGCCTGAGGTGGGGGGGGGGGGCACATTGTGCCCCCCCTTCGTAACTTCAAGAACATAAAGGCTATGACAATGAAACCTAGAGGGTACATAGTACGTCCAAAACTGTCTCTTTTTCGGTCCGCACATGGAACGATGACGTCATATGACGTAGTTATTAGGTAATTAGTTATGCGGCCGCCATCTTGGATCCGCCATCTTGGATTTCTGAATTTTTTTAAAACCTCTTAAAAACCGTCCAAGTTCACCCAAAATTAATGAAAACCAATAAATAAACGCTAAATGACGTAAAATATAAAAGTTATACCAATAAACATTGTTTTTCGTCATTAAAAGGTATAAATATGCAAATTTCAAAAAACATGGCTGTCAAAATCTTGTTGCCATGAAAACATCAAGTCACGTGATCAAAAAATTGTCATATGAAATAGTTGCCAGATAAATTTTAGGAAAAGTCACAAAGTTTGATGGCGTTTGAATACATATTAAGGAAGTTATGAATGTTCAAAGTTAGCGCGGGCACTTTGTGCCCCCCCCCCCAGGCCGAATAGGGTAATAATATAATAATAATAATAATAACTTTATTTATTCGCGGAGTCCTTATCACTAAAAAGTGGTCTTCTAAAGAGCCGTGCACATTAAACCTAGTAGAAAAAGTTAAGACTTAAAAATTACAAAACTCCTATAATAAATGCTAAACTAAGTTAAGAAAATACTAATATACAATAGCGGAATAAAAACTATTTAAAGTAGTGGCCTGCTTAGCCTCCGCTGACAGACTGTTCCATGTTACTGCGCCCCTATAACGAAAACTTTTCTTAAGGGCCTCAGTGTTCGGTCGCGGAATAAACAGGTTATGTTGCGCACCTCGAAGATTATGTCTGTGAATGGTATTGACGCTGGTGAATTTATCAGACAGATATTCAGGTACAAGGTGATTTACAGTTTTAAACATTAAAGATTTCAGTTGTTTTACACGTCTGTCAGCGAGGCTATCCCATTTAAGGGCATGGTGAATCGGGGCAGATCTGGCATCCCAACTAGACCCTGTTATTATGCGTGCAGCCCTGTTTTGTAGTTTCTCTAGTTTTTGGCTGAGGCCATTGCCGATACTGCCCCAGACAGCGCTGCAATAATCGAGATGCGGGAGAACCAATGACTTGTAAATTGTGACAAGGGTACTCTGGGGACATATATGTCTTAGCCTCCTCAGGGCAGCAAGTACTTTAGCAACTTTACCGACAACTTCGAAGATGTGAGCCTCCCACGAGAGTGTTTCATCAACCTGAACGCCTAGGCATTTGTAACTATTAACTCTTTCAATTGAATGCCCATCAAGGCATATGTGTGGTTCACTAGGGAGCAAAGCGATTTTCTGCCTCGTGCCTGTAAACAAACATTTAGTCTTGAGGACATTAAGACTTAGACGGTTAGAATCGAGCCATTGTTTCAGATTTCCTAAATCGTGAGTCAGGGATGAAAACAACTCTTCAGGGTCTTTGGAGGCAAACGTGAGATTTGTGTCATCGGCATACATTCTCACATCTGATAGAAGGTTACAGTTAGGGAGATCATTAATGTACAGTAGGAATAGTAGGGGGCCGAGGATTGAGCCTTGAGGCACCCCACAACTTATAAAGCTAGTTTCAGAATTTACGTTATTTATAACTGTAACCTGAGTTCTATCACAGAGGTAATCTCGGAAAAGATTTAGGCTTGCACCTTTAAACCCATACAGCTCCAATTTTGACAGAAGGATCCCATGGTCAATGGTATCAAATGCCTTTTTTAAGTCAATAAACAGAATGGCATTCGTCAAGCCATCGTCGATGTTAAGATACCAATTGTCTGTAATATCAATAAGAGCTGTAAGAGTAGAGTGCATAGGTCTGAAACCAGACTGATATTTCGAAAGTAGCTTATTGTCATTTAAATATGTATATACCTGATTGAAAATGGCTTTTTCAAAGAGTTTGGCAATTACAGAAAGTACAGAAATTGGCCTGTAATTGGCTGGGTCAACCTTCGAGTCAGCTTTGAAAATTGGGGTTACTCTAGCACTCTTCCAGTCTTTGGGAATGATTCCAGTAGAAATAACTAGATTAAAAATATGTGTCAGAGAAGACGCAATGACTGTAAATGATAGCTTTAGGAGGCAAGTTGGAATACCATCAAGACCATCAGCTTTGCCCACAGGAATATCGTTCACAAGTTTGCGCAGTCCGTCAATAGTGAGTAATTCAAGCTCGAAGGTGCTATCACAAGATTCTACAAAATCACGAAAGCTGACTCGAGGGGGATTTATGTTAGCCGCTAAGTTAGGGCCAATATCGGTAAAATACCTGTTAAAAGCGTTGCTTAGCTCATGAGGGTCAGTTATTACCGTGTCACCAATAATCAATTTTGACGCCGGAGCAAAGTTTTTCGTTCGCGATAATAGTTGAGAACCATTGCTTTGTTTGGGACAAATGCATAGATTAAGACTCCAAGACCAATGCCCCAGTCATACCAAGTTACCACAGTTACCGAGGTTAAGACACACAAAACCAAAGTCCACTAGACTTTCCTCTATTTTAAAAACAGAACAACAGCACCAGCGAACGATGGGGATGAGGGAAACAGTTCAGACAGACAAAGACCAAGAAAACGGAGAGCTATATAATGAATGGAAGAAAAAAGGGAAAGAATGGGATGTAAGCGCAACTACAGGCCACCAAGTAAAGGAGAAATGTATATATCTATATGCATTTGTCCCAAACAAATAACGGGCTATGGTCTTGGAGTCTCATAGCTGTGCATTTGTCCCAAACAAAGCAACAACGGGGGTATTTTAAGGTGGTTCGAGACAGTTTTCTGGAGACCATACTAACATTTTTCAATCGGCTTTTAAGCGGTCTTCTCCAACTCAGATCAACGTGAAATTTTCACCACTAAACGGTTTTGAATTGAAGTTTGGCAAGATATATTTTAATGGAAAATCGATATTACCATGGACGACGATAAACAAGAAACTTAGAAATCAGTAAAAGTGAAATTTAGCGCGTTTAAGATTTCGCATTGAAAATCCCACATAGGCATTTTAAAATATGGTATATGGCATATGTATTTTGCAAGAATAAAATCATTTGTATGTTTGAATTAAAATAAATCGCAGTAACATTTCAAACCTTACTATTTGTGTACTGGTATTAAATTGATCGAGAGATTAACACTGGTTTTGTGAAATTACTTAATGATAATGTCAAAAAGTAGCTTGATGTTATGTTTGTAAACCTTGATAGTTTTGTTTACGTTTTCTTTTGCGATCTTGAGAACTACCTTTTTTCCTAACATCGCATCATGTGCAATATATATATATATATATATATATATATATACATATATATATATATATATATTATATATATAAATATTTAAAAATATTTAAAACAGGAATGAATATGAATTGTAAACATGAACTCGATTTGTACTAGAGGCGGATAATCTGTTCAGACGAATCATCCGTCTCGGACTCGATTTATACAAGAGACGGGTAGTCTCCCAGGACCAACTTTAGGCTACGCGCAGAAGCTCCTATTTTCTTTGCTTAACACTGCTGCAAATATCACAGCGAGCGTCTCAGGAAAAGAAAAACGATGCTTCACAAAAAATGGTCAAAGGTCATATTTGTGGGTTGTGATTGGTTGAAATCCATCCATTTTGTCAGTTTCTGATCTCAGAGTTTAATGATGTTTGTTTCCAAAATTCTGATTGTGAGCGGCGTAAAAGATACGCCTAGCTTAGTTGCTTGGGCTTCCGACCTTTAGAGTTCGCGTGTAATTGAAAGGCACAGTACAGCAAAGAAAATTATCACTGAAAGCGAACTGGACGGACCATTCTACGTGATTGTCCTATACTTTGCATACTATACTTTATTATTAACAGCTGGCTGTTATATTATGTATGGGCATTTTGGAAATAATTTGCTTTGTTACTGCTTTGCCTATCATGCCCTAAAAATGATTTTTGATTAGCGCGAAAACCATCTTATAAATTTTCTCGAAACTTCAATTTGCAGCTAGAGAAGCGTGAGTACTACGAAATTTGAAAGTTTCATTACGAATTGTGACTAGATTACCCCTGAATTGTACGACACGAAGTTCAATTACTAATTAATCGAATCAATAACAAATTTCGAGATTAAAAAGTCTATGTGGAGTTTTTTGTAT
The DNA here is from genome assembly GCA_022457155.1 of Cladopsammia gracilis. NCBI lineage: Eukaryota > Metazoa > Cnidaria > Anthozoa > Scleractinia > Dendrophylliidae > Cladopsammia > Cladopsammia gracilis. The sequence continues at coordinate 2,753,926 of JAJGOT010000018.1, forward strand.
TCAAAACGTTAAGGTTATTTTCTATCAGCTTGAAAGCAGGAAGAAACAGCGAGAAAAAAAAACATTTATCTGTACCTGATTGACGCGCGCGCAACGTAGGTGTCCAATTATAGCTATCCAGTTACAAAAAGTTGTAATTGGATAGCTGATAAATAATTTTGTTATTGATACGATTTTGAAAAAAAAACGACTTTGTTTAAAACAAAGGGCAATAAGCCGGTGTTGCTACACATTTCACAAACTTGGTGAAGTATTAGGCTATGTCTCCTCTGCGAAATTTTTTATTTCAAACATACATGCACCTCACGTTAAAAATAAGCTCAATGTTAAATTACCTCTTGAGTACACTTCCACCTCGCATAGCTGAAGAATCTGACTCTTCGTGGTAAGGATACCAAGATATCTGCCAGTATTCAGTGGATTTTTGTAGCACACAGCCGATGCTATGAACTGAATAAATGTGTACATACCCTCACACTCAAGATTACTTCCTACATTCGCGTCGTTACCTGCCATAATAAAGCAAAATACAATTGTAATAAAAGGCCCGAAGCCCTCGGCGTCTACGCTCTTGCTTTAGTGGAACAACTAAGTGGAGTAATAAAAGAATAAAATAATATCGTTGAACTATTTGTTGCAATTAAGAACACCCGCGGACATTAGCGCTCTGTAGGGGTAGTCCTTCAGTTTCAAGATCTGTCGTAGAAGCAAAATTAATCATGGACTTAGCCATGAGAGCTTCTTGTTCAGTTATGATTGTGGTTCCGTCGAAGGTAATTTCACGCGGACAAGTATATCCTTTAGCGATTTTCCTTCATGTAGGCAACAATCGGTTGTTTGTTGAAAATTTTGGCAAGTCCCGGTTGGGCTCAAATGTGGTACAACATGTTGAATATTACTACCTTTTTTTCTATTCTGCATATATAGCAGTAAACATATACCTAAGTGTTGTCATTTTACTCGTTTGAAATATTTGACATTTTCATAATAGTGGAACGGATTATCCGTCCGAGACGCATTGCCCGTCTCAAACGAGAAATCAGGCTTAACTTAACCTGCTGAACTATATAAGTCCATAAAATGTCTACATATTTGCAACGTTATATATTAATAATTTACACTATCTATATATTTCCCTAAATGTTTAACAGTTTTTTATAATCACAATACCCACCTAACGTTATTTTATAGTCTAGATTTCTTTGCTGTACATTGCTGTCCGGCGAGAATCTGTTGACTATGCGAACTTCAGAGACTGGCACGTTATTTGAATCCAGGTCTACTCGCCACCAGCTGGGATTGTCTGCATTAGTATGCGAACAATGGCCATTATCATAGTCTGTATCAGCATTGCCATCCACTGCTTTTGCTGAATCACCAGTACCGTAGGTAGAAGATTGTCCAGTGGTCTTACCAGCAGCAAGGTTCTCTGGGTTAATGGTCAAAATAATCGTAAATATTAATCCTCGTTCGTACGCTCAAAGGTTTACGATACGAGTGAAGGAAAGCGGCGTACTGCAGTATACATACATGTGGAGTCCGATGCGAAGTATGCAAATAGTAGAGAATAAATAGTTGCGAGCACTTAACAGATTTCAAAGTTTTGTAAATCTTTGCTTGAGATCTTCTTTATGAGATTACGAAATAAAGTAAAAGCTCCTGCTTTTTGTGTGATGCTCGGTGGTTCAGTGGTCAGCGCGTTGGGTTACAGATCTGAAGATCGGTAGTTCGAGGCCCAGTATCTGTCGTCCTGTTGTTTGCGTTGACCTGAAACTTTGCTACACATTGTCTCTCTCCGCATATGTGTTAATAGCCATTTCTGAAAGGGTTGTCACATATTGATGCGTTCAAGTACTAGTGTACGCGACAATACCGCGAGATAGGTTGCGTAAAAATAACGTTACGGAGGCATACGCGTTTTGCTGCCATATAATAAGTTGAAAAAGAAATCAAGAGTTACGAACAATTTTGCAGAGTAAAAAAATCTCACGATGGTGTGTTGTTTTCAGACCTGTAGTGTAGAACTGTTCAATTTCATTTTTCTTCTTTTAACACGTGAAGAATGTGTTTTCTTATTATTAGAATAATGTTTTGTTTTCTTTTGACACTATCTGACCTACGTTCTTATGACTAACGCTTACGGGCCATTTGTCAGAACAGGCCGGCTGGACCGGCTAATTCGTAAATAAAATGCCAATGTTTTTCTGATAGGCCGGTCATACGGGTTTAGTAAAAAATAGTATACATTATTTTGATAGACTTCTAGAACTAGGTTCTCATAAATAAAAAAGAATTGCTTGCGAATAGAATTCTTATGTCTTTTCCCGCCTTTTTGTATTTTTAGTTAATAAATCCGAGTGGGCTTGGGTAGGAAGTAATTTTCCATTTCGAAGGCCCTTGTTTCTTGAGCCATGCCCCTAACCTTTTGTCAGCCTTACAAAACCCTGCTGCCGTTGATGCCAAAATTTGGAAGGAACTTGCCGCCCACAGATTTGCTGGTCCATTTTCTTCTCTTCCCCCCCCCCCCCCCCCCCCCCCCCCCCCTTTCCAGTTTATCGGGTTTCGCCGCTTGGCTTGGTTTCCAAGAAGACTCTAGGGGTATTTCGTTTAGTCCACCACCTTTCATTCCCTAAAGGGTCATCACTGAATGATGGCATTTCCCCTGCAAATATAAGTGTTTCCTATGCCACAGTTGAGGATGCCATTCATTTTATCAAGACTGTTGGCTCTGGGTGTTTTCTTGCTAAGACCGATATCAAAAATGCTTTCCGAATTATACTAATCCGCCCACACGATCACAACTGTTTAGGCATTTTTTGGAAAGGCTTGTATTATTACGACATGACTAAGCCGATGAGGTATACAAGTTCCTGAAAGACGTTCGAAATATTTAGCACTGCAATTGAATGAATTGCCAAGAACAAATTACATATCACATATATTTTGCATTTGTTAGATGATTTCTTAATTGTTGCGCACACTGAAGAGCAGTGTAAAGGTCAACCGGATTTGTTTTCAATGTTGTGCAGCTATTTGGGAATTCCTATGGCACCAGAAAAAAAACTGTCGGTCCAGCCACCACCATTGCATTTGCAGGCATTGAATTGGATTATTCTCTGATGGAAGCTCGTTTGCCGCAGGAAAAACTTGTGAAATTCAGTCCTTAACAGGCCTACTCAATTTTGCTTGCTTAGTGGTAGTTCCTGGTCGGGCTTTCTTGCGCCGTTTGATTGATATCACCATTGGTGTTCGAGCCCCTCATTTTCAAATCCGGCTTTCTAGAGAGGTAAAAGAAGACCTTCGTGTTTGGCAAACATTTCTTTCTGGTTTTAATAGTCGTTCCTTTTTCCTATGAGATGCCTGGTTACTTCAAATCAGTTAGAGTTATACAATGATGTATAACTCGATAATGAAGCTTTAGTTCACGTCATTAACAAGCAATCATGTCGGGAAAAGAATTTAATGGTATTTGTGCGTAAGCTGGTGCTAGTTTGTCTCCCTCACAATATCGTTTTTAAGGCAGAGCATATTACGGGTGTGCAGAACAAGTTGGCTGATGCTTTGTCTTAATTACAATTGCAGACCTTCCAAGAGCTGGCACCGGCTTGCATGCACCCGTGTCCCACAGAGATACCCCTGCATCTGCAGCCTCCCAATTGGCCAACATAGGCTCCCTTTTATTAAGATCCAGTCTACAACTTTCTTCCATTACCACTTATCAGCGGGCATGGAAGCTTTTTCATCAGTTTTTCGAATCCATATTTCAAATTCCCTTTCCTGCGTTACCCATTTCGCCACCAGTTTTGGCTCTGTTCATAGCATACCTATTTGATAAACAGTATGCCCCATCCACTGTCCATACCTATGTGTCGCCACTCGGTTATTCCCACAAGCTAATGGCTTTTTCAGATCCTACAAAGGTTTTTATATTTGTCAGATGCTTAAAGGCTATCACAAAATTGGTATCCGTGTAGGTAACCATTTGCCTATCACTCTTACCATTTTGAATCGGTTGATTTCAGCAGCTACTGAGCATCAGGGATCCCCCTACCAATTTAGCTAGTTCCTGGCCATGTGCTCACTGGCTTTTTATGCATTCTTGCGGTTAGGTAAAATTACAGTTGACCAGAAGCGTGCTTCTAACCCACCACTCCAATTATATCAACTCACCAAGCTGCTGAATCCAGCCGGAGACTTAGTGTCATACAAAGTCAATTTTGGGGATTTCATGCATCGGTAAAATGAGCGCCCCTTTTCAATCATTGTTTCCCTTCAACAGAGTTCTTGTCCAGTTGCATTGTTAACAAGTTACTTTACTCTCCGAGGAGTCAGACCAGGCCCCCTTTTCATGACAGTGGATGGGTTCCCTGTTTCCAGATCTTGGTTTTCAGATCAGCTTTCATTTAATAGCCATTCAGCTATGTCGCCTTTCCCCCTCACGTTACAAGGGGCACAGCTTTCGTACTGGTGCAGCCTCCTATGCTGCAGATCAAGGTTTGTCAGATGCACAAATTCGCTTATTAGGACGGTGGAAGTCTAATGCTTTCCAAAAATATATCAGGGTGCCTTGTTTGTCCTCTTAATGGGCTGTAGCTACAGGTACCTCTGCATAATTAGCCATGTCTTTGGCAGGAGCAGTTAGCAAGGGCGACTGTTCCGTCATCTGCACTATTGATAATTTGAACTTAGGCATGTGGGTGCAGTTAGCAAGGGCGGCTGTTGCACTAGGTTAGGTTCTAACTTAGCCTCATAGCTATTTGTTATTATAATACCCATATGACAGTCCGGTTAGGAAGGGCGACCATCTCACTGGGTTTAACCATACCGTAATAATTATGCCTCTTAGATTTAGTCGTCCTACTACCAAAGGGGGTTCGGTTAGCGAGGGCGGTAAGTAGTCAATATCAATATCAGGTTATTTTCATGGCTCCAGTCAGCAAGTGCTCATGTCAACATTGACTAAGCAAGTTCATTTTTCATGTGTTTGTGGGTTAGATTTTTACAAATTGGCCTGATGGTTTAGTTAGCAAGGGCGGCTGTGTCGTCAGGTTCATATTTCACATCATTCCGTTATTGCGAGTAGGCCAGTTGGATTAGCTTGCAAGGGCGGTTCGTCCACGGGTCTTTCTCTTCTTTTGTGCTCGGCTTGCCTGGGGTGGGGCAGCATCCCGTGATGCTTCTGGCGTTTTCTGTGCCCTCACGTTTACTGGGCCAGGTTATGTATTAATCACTTTTCAAGGAAAGCTTGATATTTTGAATAAAAGCGGCTATGAGCCTGTGCTTATAGCCATATTGATCCAAACATGTTTGTGTTCATTCTTTGCCCAGTAAACAGAGCTCAGGCAAGCTAGCATTTGGGTTAGTTTATAAAGGGATGGAATGGAAAAGGCATAAAGGTGCATTATGTTTACAAAATGACCAGTAGGCCGGTCAGTTCTGACAAATGGTAAGCCCACTAAGTTTAATTAAGTTCATTTCGATCTATAATAGGGCGACTTTTCTCATTAAAAGAAGAATGAACCTTTGGAACGTGTTGTTTCAAAGCGTGGACCATTTAATTTATTACAACCCATTCTTCCTTTCGGTCTTGCCGACGCATACGTTTCAAGACATCGACATGTATGACAACATTTCCTAAAATAGAATGGCCACCGGCGAGATAATTCTAGGTGTAACCCTGCGATGGACTCATCCGGCTGGGAGTAGAAATACTTCTGGTTGTATTTTTGCTACAGTGGGATGCATGTTGGTCGTGTGCGACTTCACGAATGAAATGAAAATGTAACTTTTATGTACACAGTAAATGCAGGTTACTGAAACTATTTATAACCATTTTGTAAAGGTAAAAGAACCACATTCACCTGGTCTATACTTCACTCCAAACACCTCCGTTCTCATACATGAAAGTTGGTTGTGTTTAGTCGCTACTACAAATCGCAACCACCCCGTTAAGGCTCCTTCGTATAAAATGTTCTTTTTCACTGTAGTCTGATCGCTATTCCCCGTAAAGGTCTGAAAACAAAATCATCATGTTAGTACTCTTTTAATGGGTTTTGTGAGTGATTTTTCTTGTTAGCACGACAATGAATGAAAGCCACCCCCTTAAGGTTTTTCTCCAATTTTTTTCAAGACCATTTACCATTAGATCATGCCCGCTTCAGTAGCTGTCGTTTAACCTTGAGACACATTTTGGTAAAGTTTTGCGACAATCGTTTGCTATAGTAACGAGATAAGACGTTGTAAGCGGTATGAGATCAAGCCGTTTTTGAAAAAAAAAAACATATAAACAAAAACAAAACAAAAACAAATAAATCGCTTCCAAAAGCAGCAAAATGTTTAATTGTATCATTTTTACAACTCTAACAAAAAATGTTTGCAATTTCCGTATTTTCCCGGCTAATTTGAATTTTTAGATGGCGGCCATTTTGGATGACGTCACGAACCCCAGCAGCGCTATAACCCATAATAGTTACCTTATTTTGCAGAGAACATCATAGGCTATCTTTTAGAGATAAAATATTTGCAAAATATTATAACACCGCAAAATCCCAAGAAAGTTCGTCGGCTCGCAACAAGCGTAAATAAATCAACTATGACATTTCTTTACTTTGCAATAATCTGTTTTTCTCCGCACCGATTTCCATCGATCGAAAGAACCAATCAGGTTGTTTATAAACCACATAACGCAAATGACGTAGGACAACTCAGTTTTTCCCGCGCGCTTGGCTGTGATTGGTAAATTCAGATCTGGCCGTATGCAAGGCAGGCAATAGGAACAACAAGATACCTTAACTTGTCCAACGTCTTCATAATCTGTCCAAGTTATTCCATCTGTGGATGTCTGCAGGGTGTATGTCTTCACCCAATCCGTTGATTGGGTATTCCCCTGAGTGGACACAGCACAGATGATATGAAGTGCCTCTAAGTCGATCTGCAGATATGGAGAACTGTCACTTATGGATGCACACCATGCTTGCCCAGCTGTGTAATTCAATCGGCCATGTTTGGCCGGTGTGTTCCCATTTAGTTCAGAAGAAGCACTAATTTGACTGTCTGTGATTGCGTTACTTTCCATTCCAAGATCCAGATCAATACAGTCTCCTGTAGTAAAAAGAAGTATAAAAAACACTAATCACGTGCGCATGGCAAGACATACTGCTGCGTTAAGTTATGCAACAAGATATTTCTAACAACAATTAAGGTGGCTCGAATAATTTTTTTTGGCGCGCGCCGACTGGGTTCTAAACACGCGCGGAACCTACGAAAAAAAAACAACAACAACAACAACGATAGCAAAAACAAAAAATGGCGACCGAGTAGTATTTTCTCCTTTCCAAGTTTTCCTTCACTTGGCAGGCAGTCTGGTTTACCGAGCTCGAAAACTATACTTACCTTTTTTGTCGATCTTCGAGCCGCTTCTGGTTTGGCTCATGATCATAGCGCTAAACACAAAGATTTCAGCGAACCAACCGCGATATTAACACGATCGACAAAAACGCGGCGCCATGCATGTACAATTGAAAACTAAAATACCATTGTTAAGCTACAAAAATATTACTTTATTTCATACCAGTTAAAAGAATATATCATACATAGGACAAAAATAACAACAAGGCTATTGGAATATCAACAATCACGAAGCAGAAATGAGTGAATACAAAACAAAGTTAAGTGCCAGAATAAAAAGAAAAATTAAACGAAATAATTAGCGAGTAAATGAAACTACAGTTGGGAAAGCAGCCATCAGGACAAACTGTTAACTCAACATTTTGCTATGATGAACCAAGGATTGTAAAATGATATTTTCCTCAGTCGGGAAAAGATTTGAGAGTACTTACACCTTTTCCCATGCAGCAAGTCTCCAACGTATGCGTGCTTGATTCAGACGCCACAAAAAAACAAAACATTCGCGATTCTGGACAAAAAAAACTATAAGACTGTGACTTTGAGAACTAAATAAACCTAGCCAAATGTCACTAACGAGTTTGTAAGTGGGCTTCAATAAAAGTGAATTGTTGAACTGTCAACAAAACATGAAGCTATTGATCGCGAGCAAGCGAGCTAATTATATCGCCATGTGTTTTTCCTCGTCAGCAACAAGTCGTTCAATTCAAGCGACGAAAAAGGCCCGATAAAAAATCCATGGCTCAAAACGTCACTGTAGTGGTTTTAATTACGATTATTTTTTGTAAAACGTACTCAACTTTAATTTTGGTAAAAAAAAGTCTGCACTATGATAAATACCACCGTCATTTCATCGTCATGAACATATAAATAAAGAGAATACTTCCCGACATATTTTAGCACTAAGATGAAAACAACCGTGAATAATAAGAGCGAATGTGATGTAAAAATTGTACATAAAAAAGCTCACCATTCTGGCTTCTGTAGGTCTAACAATCTCCAGCGATGCTTGTCGTGAACCCTCGACGCTGTACTCGCACGCTGTACTCGAACGCGTTTTGCAAGGAAGTTTACTCTTTCGCAATATTACACATGTTTTTGACAAAACAAAATAATTGGTTAATCAAACGAAACATTTCGAGGAAATCTAATGGTAAGTTCTGAAGTTCCATAAAATAGTAAAAAGTGCAAAAGCTTACAAAATCCACGGCAATGAAGCGAAAACGTTTTCTCGATCGAGCACAATGGCCAGCACGCCGGCCAGCTCAATGTGGTCCGTAGGTGTCCGCGCGTGTACACGCAAAGGGCAGCGGTAATCCTGATTGAGCATGAGTAAATGTCCCCCTATCCCAGGAGGGGGGAGGCTACCATATAAACATGCCAGGAGTTATTGTTGGGCTACCACATTAAAGTGACTAGGATTGATGTCGTACCTTTAAGGTAAAATTTAATGGACACAAGGGCATCTGTACCTACCATGGCCAGTCTCGAATATTTTATTCAAAATGTCATTAATGCTTTAATCATTTTCCAAGACTTATAGAACCACATTATTTAATCAAATGTTTGTAGTTTGTTATATAATATGTTTCATTTTCTGGTAGTATGAGAGTTACATGGTCATGACAGTTAACCCTTCAACTCCCAAGAGTGCCAGATTTCCAGATTTGTTTTATTTATTGCACTATTTCAGCCAAAAAACAAAATTCAAGAAAAAAAAATTCATTTTGTGAAAAATTAAAAAAGAAATGGTACCATGCAAAAGTACTGCTGTAGTGCTGTAGAGGTTTCATTTGAATGGTCACATCATAGGATTTCGTCCACATACTTAAAAGTTAGAACTACACTACATGACTCCATAATAGACTCTGGGAGCAAAAAGGTTAACCAGAAATTTGAATGTGACTGTAATTATCTGGCACCAGATCATCACTCCCTGCCACGTTGGTAATTATAATAGCTTTATATTTATTATAATGTCTAGGTTTCATATTTACAGTAAGTGCCCAACTGAACATAACAATGCACTAGTTAGCTTTGGATAGAAAAAAATCATAGGCAGGGCACGGGCTCAGGCCAGTTTATGAAATGAAAGGGAAATTTAAGTGGATATATGTATAAAGACAAGGAATCAATGTCCGATTGCAAACATCAAAACACCAATGCAAGGACAGTCATTCTAGGAACTAGGCAACCCTTCACAAAGGCAATAGATCTTAAGGTCGCGGGGGAAAGGTTCCGATCATCAGTATGCATTTATGAAAAGAGTATGCACGAAGTGCGACGGCTGATACCGAAAATGCGCGAAATAGTCACGAACAGGCTCTGTAATGTTTCTGCATCAATAATTGCACCTGCAAAGCGTGTTAACGCTTTGTTCTTTCTGCATGAAGTGTCGACAATAGCCCGTGGATTAAAATTAGCAAAATTACCATATATATATTTTTGCATTCGTGTTTGCTCGGAAGCCTTCGGAAGCGTAAAAACAAGCAATTTTGTGTCCAAGAATTCAGCGGGGATAGAGAATGTCATGAGCTGACACTGCAGGGAGGTAAACTAGGTGTATTGTAGATTATCTGCTTCAAAATTTTTAAATAGGCTTTCAAAGGGAAGATATGAGGCTTCAAATTCTAACATGGACAATTTTACTCCTTTAAAAGCTAATAACTTTTAATTAAAGTTGAAATCAAAAAATCGGAGTCAGATATGACACAATAGACGTTTTGACGGATCATTGAGTGGCGAAATCAACTTGCTTTGTGTTCTTCTCGAGGAGCAAACTTGGACACAAAACCACGTTTTAATACAAACTAACTTTAGTAGCTTACAGCATTGACGCAAAGCGCGATCCCTTCAATAAAAAACAATCCTTATGCTATTCCGTTATTCGCCAATATCTCTGTTAAATGTTAGCGAAATCGGCTTTCAAACGTTCACGATATAACGTTTTTCAAAGTGACACCCCTGTTAAAATTTTGTTTTATGAATTTATTCATGGCCAGGTATCCCCCGCGACCTTAAGTAAACATGGAAGAAGCAAGTTTTTTTTTTTAAAGGACAATAAGTAATAATTGAGTAAATACATGATGTCTTTTTGTAACACTGTTAGACTTAAAGAAAGGTTTATCACCCAATTTAAAATAAAAGAAATACAGACTTTTGAGAAATGACATTGAGCTTTTCAATACTACATGTAGGCATTTTTCATTATTAGCTTAGCACTTAATCGATGAGATTATCCTAAACTACAATTCATTTTAGTAGTCCTACAATAAGTAATATGAAACAATATCACTGCAAATAGTCAAAACCTTATTTTGCATCAAAATACGTGCATGTACATTGTTCAAAAGACAAGTGCTGATGATATGATCAAATAAGATACTGTTCAGATCTTTAAATATTTAAATGTGGCTTTCAAGCAGTGCATGAACTGCGAACTGGCTATGTGTTAGCCCCATGATTCCGACATCATTTTTCCTTGCATCCCAAGGGTCGAATTCGCACGTTGGTCAGAATGGGCGTTTTTTCTCCCACTGGGGTCGTAGAGATACATTGAATTTCGTAATGAAACGAAATTTGGCATAGACATAGTTCGCGGAATTCCACATTTAATGACAGTGGTTACGAACTTGTGATTGACAGTATGACGTCACAAATGACGTTCAAACTTGGCACCAAAATTTAGAATTTGGAAATTGATTTCGAAAACTGAATAAACATGTTCTATGATGGAAACGAAGCTTTCCAGCGAAAACCCCACTTAAATCCGATAAAACCGGACAAAGTTATGGTTAATTAATGAAATTCGTATTTCCCGCCAAATGTGAAAGAATGTAAAGAATTCGCCATATTTAGTCAAAATTTAGGGATTTTAAGCTCGAACACCATAAAGGAAATCAGTTAGAAACAAAGTGCACAACAGATAACATCAAATTTGTAGTTTTTTTTACTTAGGACATGTGGTGTCAGGGCTGGGCATTACGTCATATGCGAACACATGTGACGTCATAATCACCTTTTAATGACGTCAGAGGTGAATTAATTATAAGTCCTAAGTAAAAAAAACTACAAATTTATTTTCATCTGTTATGCACTTTGTTTCTTTCTGATTCCCTTTATTGTGTTCGAGCTCAAAACCCCCTAAATTTTCACCATATATGGTAATAAAACAATTAAATTCCTTGAATTCCTTTCTTTTCGCGGGAAATATGAATTTCATTAATCAGCCATAACTTTGTCCGGTTTTATCGGATTTAAATAGGGTTTTCGCTGGAAAGCTTCGCTTTTATCATAGAACATGTTTATTCAGTTTGCGAAATCAATTTCCAAATTCTAAATTTTGGCGCCAAGTTTGAACGTCATTTGTGACGTCATACCGTCAATCACAAGTGCGTAACAACTATCATTAAATGTGGAATTCCGCGAACTATGTATATGCCAAATTTCGTTTCATTACGATTATTCAATGTATCTCTACGACCCGAGTGGGAGAAAAAACACCCATTCTGACCAACGTGTCGACTCCAGAAGTCCCGAAGTATAATTTTCTTTATATTTCCTTTGGACTTCGGCCGTCCACGCGTTGGAAAAGGGAAGGCCATAAGACCTGCATTGACTTTGAATGTCAAAATCTTGTCCACCGGTAGCACAAAAAAAACTACGGAACAAACTACGTTTCAACCGATAGACTAATAATTTAAAAAATCTAGGATAACAGTTACGGCCTTCCACTACACAACTTGGGACGATGCAGAAAGATTAGCATTCACTTCACGATTGGTAATTTCGATGGCATCGAAAATGGCGGATTTCACCGTATGAGCGCGCAGTGAATTATGGATGACTAGGGTCCTTTAAGTTATTTTAAAAGATGTTTATTCCTATCCCACAACAATTTATCTGAATGTAAAACAGAAAACACTGTTTAACATTTTGACTTCCTGCAGTTATCTTGCACGCCTTCCTAAGCGGAGTGAAGTGTAAAATAAGTACGTAATAGTAATTGGACTGAGTGATGTACAATTCAGGGAGTACTCGAGCACGATTTCCCTACCTAATTAATCGCCTCAACAAAAAAAAAATAGAGATTAAAAAGGCTATGTGAGTTTGAAACCTGGAAGGAAACAGCAAAAACTGTAGAACCCATTTAAGTGCACCGCACGCGCAACTTAGGCCCGGTTCAGACGCCGTACTTTTCATGAGCCGAACCTAATGTAAATGAGCAAAAACAATAGCTTTTGCTCATTTGCATTAAGTTCGGCTCATGAAAAGTTCGGCGTCTGAACTGGGCCTAAGGCGTCCAATTAAGCTATCCAATTACAAAAACTTGTATTAAGTCTGAGAACTGAAAAAGCGGAGTTTTAAAGAATATTCAAGCAGCCGAGGGAAACTACGGTAAAATAATTTACATGTTTTTAGATGTGAATTTATGTTGATATCAATTTGTGATTGACCTTTTCTTTGCGTTTTCGCTAGTTTTTGAGAATTGTTTATACAAAAAACGTGCCCATATTCAGTCGGATTGACATCTTGAATTTCGCCATGTGCTTAGCCAATTTTTCTCGATGCGCCAATGGTACGCCAATGGTACGCGTTTTGCTTTTAAAGATCTTTTACCTATAGGGGCGCTACATGTTGGAACAGACTCCCCAAAGATCTTAAAGAAGTAGCGGACTGCAGTATTTTCAAAAAGAGACTTGTAAAGATGCTCTTAGAATGATTTTTATTTTTATTTTTATTTGTATTTAGTCTTAATAAGTATATTGTGGCTGAAAAGCCCTGTAAAGGGAGCTTCAAGAAAAAATGTATGTATGTATGTATGTATGTATGTATGTATGTGTGTATGTATGTATGTATGTATGTATGTATGTATGTATGTATGTATGTATGTATGTATGTATGTATGTAAAGATAAACTGACATTTTTATGTGTTAGTTCATTCATTACATATTTTGAAAAGCAATTTGAATTTTACAGTTCTAACTTTACTCGCGTCGGCATTTTGCAAAGATGTCTGTGTATTTTTTGGCCTCACATGTACAATAATAATTAGTATACAAAACGGGCATGGTATAAAATTGTGACTTTCAGGTCTCACGTTACGATTTCATTTACCAAATACAAGTTAAAAGCACATTACACGAGTCAATGTTTCACATCTTGTTTCCTTTTGTCGATGACAAAGAACTTTCATTCAAGCTCTGCAGGTTTAATCTTGTCTCTTTATCATTGGCTCGTATGTAAATTCTAAAGGTTCAATAGTTATATTCATAAAGAAAACTTAGTCAAGTGTTAAAAATGTCTTAATATTTGCATATTATACTGGGCTATAGTCACATCTTGATCTCTACATAAAAAGAAAACGGTAAAAAACATGAGCTTTGGTCATTATATTTAGACAAATTACGGAAATAAGTATAACGAGATATAATTACAAAGAGTTGATGACACGAATAATGAGTTAGAACTGATAACCAGTTGATGGTTTTGCCACCTATTTCAGTATAGCGAAATATAGTTTTGATTTGGTCGATAGCTTTCGGTGTAAAGCCCCAATCAAACGGTGCATGGTAGGTGATGATTTTTGGGGTGAGAGTTTTGATCATAACTATTTATAAATATTGTTATCAAACGGTGCACGATGGCGCATTATAGTTGTCGATAGTTGGTCAAACATAATGTGGGCAAAGTCACCGACTGATTCCTCGCTTGACTCGTAAATACTATTGCACGACGAATAAACAACTTGTTGGCTGCTATCGTCTTAGTGTTCGGTCCTCGGCAGAGACCGGTGACTTTTCGTGGTCATTTAAAAAATGTACAGCTACTGAGCCAGCTACTTCAGGAGGCAACAGCTGACTAAAAAACTGCTATCAACTATCATGCGCTTGGTCAAACGATCAGTATACTATAATCAACTATCATAAATGTGTTGAACATGTTCAAAGTGAATGATAGCGTGTAATAGTTCAGGATAGTTGATGATAGTTTGTGTTCATATGGTAGCGCGGGATTGAACTATCATCAACTATCATCGACTGGCCTTAAAAAAAGCAGACGCTGTATGACTTTTAAGCAACCAGTTTGAGAAGATTACGAATCAGACAGCTGCGTTGATAACAAACAAGATGGAACAGCTTAATCAGGGTAACAGGAAGTAAATTTCATTTATTGTATATATCCGAAGAAACAACCAATCTCTTAGAAATTACACGATATGCTAAGTCACTTGTAAGTATAAAAACTAGATTAAGCAAAGTAAAGTGCTGATTTTGCTGTTTACTTAGATGCCAGATTCAGTTTTATTCAAAGCATCATCGCGCATAAGTTCGGTAAAATTCCACTATGAAATTTGCGTTTAGACTATCGAAATACCTCCAAAACTATAAAACTTAGCTTTCGGGATACTTAGCAGATAACACTGGACTCACCTGATGCCAAAGGGAGAAGAAGTGCGACTAGTAACACCCGGAAATACAGGTTAGAATTACATGACGCCATGTTAGCGTGTTTTAATTCTGGCCACTGAAGGCCGCTCGGTTGGAATGCATGTTTCGGTTGACTAGCCTTTTTCAACATTTGTTTTCGTCGTCGTCATAATCATCACAGCGTGAAGGTAAAACCGCAAAGATAAGTTTTGTTCTCGAAATTAAACAACTGCCAGAGTAATTAAAATTTCTAAGCAATTTTTGGGTCCAAAGTAATGGTCAGTTGAAGTGGCAGTAGTTCGAGTATTGAGTACTGATTGGTGGAGTTTCATAGAATTTTTAAGTTGATAAGATCCTGCCCTTCACAGTTCATTACTTATTGAAATAATGTTGATAATAAAACTGCTCATCTAAATTTCATAATTTAGATTACGTCGATGTTTTGATGGAGCAAAATATCCGCAAGTTGTGTTATGATAGTTGGTTATCCTGTGGAGTTGTTGTTATCACATGATCCGTTTGATCACATGTCTTGTAATTATAAAAGGACTGAAAGAATAAACTCTTGGTGAATACACGTCTGTATTTCTGTACTCATAACAAGTTGGCTGTTACTTAGACCAGTGATGTTCAAGCTTTCTTTCCTTTCGTTCCATAGCCGAAAAGTTGACTCGGAAGAATTATTTGGGACTTGGAACGGAATCAATAAATCGAATTGAAATTGAACCGACAACAATATAAGCTTACTCCAGATGGTTTTCAAAAGTCGTTTGCAGTTTCTTTAAAAGAACTGGTTCTGGCACGGAGCTACTGTAGTATATTTTGAAAAAAAGTCGAAATTCACATACATTTTACATTTTAACTATAAAAAATTGCGACAAAACATTTCTTAAAAACATTGTAAAATTTTAAAAAGCTAAAAAGCTGACGACGTTTCGACGTTACCGTAACGTCATTATCAAGTCAAAAATGTATAAAAACTAGGTTCTATAAATACTAAAACGAACAATAAATGATGAAAATAATTGCGAAAATCACAACTTAAACAAAAAGTTTCGCACGTATGGAGTCCGTTTGGACGTTCAAATTAGGTTTGAATTTCTTGATGTAAAGCATTTCAAACACTAAACAATCAAATTTGCCTTGACACCTTCTCAGAATCTTAAAATGGCTCTCATTCAAAAGATCGCTCCCACCGTGCGCTTCATGTAAATGTTTGCCAATTGCCGAATTTTTGTGCTCAGCAACACGTTGAAAAAGGTGCCGGGCTGTGTAACCGACATAATCTGCATCGCACAGATCACATACAAAACGATAAACAACGCATTGCTGATTGACAATTGACGGCTTGGCTTCTTTAGGTTTGAGATCTTGTTCTAATTTCCTGCTGTTGCTGAGCACAACGGTAACGTCGAAACGTCGTCAGCTTTTTAGCTTTTTAAAATTTTACAATGTTTTTAAGAAATGTTTTGTCGCAATTTTTTATAGTTAAATGTTTTTCTAAGTCACTTATTTTACATTTTAGTACTTAGTATCAGACGCTGCGCCGGTAGCATTAATTATTATCTCGCATGGAGTCGCAGAGCTCCTCGACATTTTGATGGAGCAAAATCTTCGCAAAATGACTGTTACTTGGACCAGTGATGTTTCATGTACGCCGTGAGTATAATTCCAAAGGAGTGTAAAGAATGCTTAAAAGATGAACCTTCACGTGATCTATAGATATACCCTTGCGCGTTGCGTGAAGGAGGTGTAAATATATGTAAAGATACTATGACGCCATACTTCTGAATATAAAGATTCGTACGTGAATCCGGACAGAATTCGAAAACAAATGCCGATGTTCCGGTTATAGCAGTGGTCATGATCATGCCTCTGCACGACTTATTAGCTTATGCAACTTCTTTATTCGTTCTAAGATTCCATACTGTTACGAACACGTATTTAAGCTTAGAATATCGCCGCTAGTTTCACTTTTCACTTGTGAGAAGTGCCGTTAAGTACCAGAGTCTGACATTCCTTAACACGCAGCAGGTGACGTACCCGGGCCATGATTCGGCCGGACACGTCACGACTGAGGTGTCAGTAACATGACACTCTCCAACACGCCACGTTTCATGACACTTCGCGTTCCGATCTGGGATTCGCCAAAAATCATGAAGTATCGTGGACCTATAAATTCCACGAAACTACCCATTTGACACAGTGTAAGCTCTCTTTCCTTTCGTTCCACAACCGAAAAGTTGACTCGCGAAAAGAGTTATTTTGGTTCCTTTTTGCCTTAGGTCTACACGGTGCTAAGGAGCGTGAAAGGCAATCGAACAGCACTAGTTGAACGGAGAAAATTTTATCCCAAACAAAACATAAAATGATACAAAAATCGAGGCTTTTCTTGCAGTTTCACTACTTGGTACAGAATTCGAAAATACACAGCGATGCACTTGGATTTTGTTTCGCTTGATGAAATGCTAGCAATTCGATGGCAGAGTAAATGCGGATATTACAGTTGATGCGCGCAAGGAATTGTGGTTGCCTATTATCCTTTAAGGAGCATAAGCCAATTCAAGTCATTACACAGCCTTAAAACAACTAAGTTTAATTTAGTTGCAGAATAGGAACTCAATAAAATGAAAATAAAGTGTGTATTTATTCGACTTGGATATCCTGTGAAAAAGTTCCAATTTTAATGGAAAATTGTAACGATCGAGTTTCAACGCACGGATTTTGAGGGATTTCAGTACATTGCTAACTGAAGCACCATTGCGCAGTTTATCCCATCTCCTGTTATGTTTAACCCTGAAATATGTGTTTCAGAATTTACAATTCTACCAAGATTCTTGACAAAAGATAATTGTTGCTAGTTGGTTCGCAGCATGTATTGATGTCAAAAAGAGTTGTTAATCTTCTCCAATCTTTAGTAATCACAAATCCGCCTACAGGGTCAACTGTGCGAAATTGTTGACGAAAATCTTGGGGAATTTTTAGAATTCTCAGAAATTCCTGGGAGCAAATATTTTAAAACGGTACACAGAAGCTTTCTAACAATATATTTTCGGGAAAACCCCGGGAATTCACGCGAATAGAACTGTCTGTAAACACAAAAACGCGTACATCAAACAAGAAGTCCCATGATTTTACTTAAGAATTGGTTCATGGTTAGCGTGCGTCTATCGAGTTATGGATGCACGCGGGAAGTTTGGGAGAGCACGAGAGAAGCGTAAAAGTCGCTCGATGGGATAGCCGAGCGCAACTCTAGCTTCTCGAGTGTTCTCGAAACTTTCCAAGTCCACCATAACTCGATATTAAATGCACAGCTAAACGCATGAACCAATTCTTTTATAACAGGGAAAGGAAAAAAAATATTGATCGCATGACTGAACGAAAAAAGGCGCGAAAGTTATCGCCGCGTATCGCAGTTCACCTTGGCGAAGCTGAATGAAAGTTCACCTTGGCAATGCTGTTCAAACCGCTTGATCTTGAAAAAAACGAACAAGCACGAGTTTCTGAAAATGACTTCTAATATACAATCGACTTTGAAATATGGTATATGCTTTACGCTTCCTTGAAAATGTTTCTAAACATTGTTTGAAGCGGATTGAAGACGAAAAATCTCACTACGCGGCCGTGGGAACTAAAACGACCAAGTTTGTACTTTTTCGCATCACAGGCTGTTGTGTGCAACTTTGTCAAACTCAGTCTGCTCAGTGGAGAAATGGTTAATGCACTGAAACGGAGATTCGCTGTGCAACCCAAAATCCGTTGTTAATTGAAGAGAGAACAACTTATGCTTTCAGTATGGATTGACTTCGGACTTGAAATGTGTGGACTAAAGATGCGGGTTGACTTTAGCGAATGGCCCATGTCAATACAACAAGAACAATTCAGTTCAACTCGCTTAAACTTGTAAAGTTAATTTTCTAGAAAGCTGGGTGCTAAAGGAAGGGACTAAAAAGCCTACATCGAGTGCAGTTAAGTTTTTTAACGTTAATTTGTGAGCAAATGTATTAATATTTATAAGACTGCCTTGATTGTTGTTTTTTTTTTTTTTCAAATCGGATAACTTTTCGCTCTGTTGACTTGCATGCTTGTTAAGTTTGTTTTTCAATTGTACATTATCCCTATTGTTAAGTCATTAGCATTAAGGTGTGGGGATAGCCTCCCCTATCGAGTTGACAGAGGAAACGGAGTTGACCCAACAAGAGGGGCGGGGTGGGCGGGAACTTCTTCAGCGGTTGCCGACTTTGGCCAACTAACAACGTGTGCATGTAAATGAGGTCTTATATAATGCTTAATAACGTCACATGATGGTAATGAACTATGAATAGTACATTATCCCTCTTGTTAAGTCATTAGCATCAAGGTGTGGGGATAGCCTCCCCATGACTCGCTGCGACCCGTTAACTTCCCCTGGACCCGCCTGACTTTATTCAGGTGTGTCTACCACTTCAGTAGGATGCATAGTTATAAATACAACATCCAACCTCATACCAACAACTTACATAATCCAATTCCTCTCCCAATCCCATTCCTCATCCGGGTCCTCTCCCAACCCTTACCTCTCTTCAGGTGCATTAAGGTAACTCAAGGAAATGCTTCTTAAACCCTATAAAACTATTCATAACCCTATACTTATCCGTCATCTCAGGAGTTAGCGGGGCTGTACTGGCTAAGAATGTGACTTAGCTTAACATAATGGTTCGCAGTAGATGCGCATTTCCAGCCTATGTGATCCATTACGGCCGCCAGATTGGCTCCAGTTACGGCGAGGGAGATTGCACACCCACCCCTGAGACCGCGTAGGGTAGGGTGCCTATTCGCGAAAAAATTCGTCCGCCTTGAAAGTCTCTGGATCCCTGATCGCAATATCTGCCGGCGAGCCCCATACCGGAGCAAATCTTGTTTACTTCTGCTAATACATCACTGGCGGAGTACACTTTCTCTGAACTCGAAGTTTCATCCCTCGTCATCCCTTTTATTTCCCTAGATCGACCCCTTGAAGCACACAGGTTTGTGCAAAACTGTAAGTGATATACGAAAGGGTCTTCATACGCTTCACCTTGGGCTGAGGAAGAAAGAGACGAAGGGAAGGACCCATCAGCCCAGATAGAAAAGCCTATATCGAACTCAGAGAAAGTGACTACAAGGAGCCCCATAGGAGGCAACAAGGGAATGCCCAGAGAGCAAATCGCTTGCGGAGTCACCTTCCCCTCGCCGAAAGAGCGAGACAGCAAGATAAGTTGCTATACGTACTTGACAACATTACATATTCAACAAATAAAGGCGACTCCGCCTACATAGTCCAAATCAGAGTGCAAGTCCAAGTCCGAGATTTCCAAACCAATCCCCTTTCGTGAATATGCACAGAGAAAACGTCACGCTTTACGATTCGGGCAGTTTCGTAGGAAATGCCCGGGGCGGCCCCATGTCAAGCAATTTCCTTGCTCCATATTACTGACATTTTTCGACGATCTCGTGGAGGTGGAGTGTAAGGCGACGGACGCGCCCTACCACTCTGCCAAGGCTGCGGGTCCTGGAAACCCCTTGGGCCTTTCGGGAGCTCAGTTCCTTTCCTGAGGGCCTTGGTGATCACTTTGGCTACGTCGGCCTCCTCTTTTTTCGCCACCAACTTTACGAGTATTTCTTGCAATTCAGGTCGCCCTTTTACCACAGAACGACACTGACGAAACACGATGCTAAACTTTAGGGATCTCAAATCTTTTTTTTTTTCGCCATTTTATCTTGCCCAGGACTACCCTCATCGGCAGATCTGCCCCGCTCCCTGAAAACCACTCAACTGGCTAAGGGCTACCTTTATCGGTAGACTTGACCCCTCTGAAAACCACTCAACCAGCCCAGGGCCACTTTCAACGGTAGATTTGACCCCCCTGAGAACCACTCAACTGGCCCAGGGTTACCCTCATCGGTAGGTTTAACGTGTGAAAACTACTCAACAAGCCCAGGGCTACCCTCATCGGTAGATTTGACCCCCTGAGAACCACTCAACTGGCTCAGGGCTACCCTCAGCGATAGATTTGACCCCTCTAAAAACGACTCAACTGGCTCCGGGATACCCTCATCGGTAGGTTTAATCCCCCCTGGAACCACTCAACTAGCCCAGGGCTACCCTCATCGGTAGATTAACCTCCCCTGGGAACCACTCAACTGGCCCAGGGCTACCCTCATCGGTAGATTTGGCCTCCGTGAAAGGCCACTCGACTGGCTCAGGGCTACCCTCAGCGGTAGATTTGACCCCCGTGAAAAGCCACTCAACTGGCTCAGGGCTACCCTCATCGGTAGATTTGACCCCCGTGAAAAGCCACTCAACCGGCTCAGGGCTACCCTAGCGGTACATTTGACCCCTCTGAAAACCACTCAACTGGTTCCAGGCTACTCTCAACGGTAGATTTGACCCTCCTGAAAACCACTCCACTGGCTCAGGGCTACCCTCACCGGTAGATTCCTCCCCCGGGGAAACCACTCAACTGGTCCAAGGCCACCTTCCTCGGTAGATTTGACCTCCTTGAAAGCCAAATAAAATGAAAGGCTTATCGTATAGTAAGGAATATATTTGAAAAACCACTAAAATAGCTCCGTTTTTTTTTAAATAGCTCCATTCATTTTACCACTACAACTGAAAAAAACTATTCTCTTTACCAACAATAGAAACGAACCTAAATGCTAAACTAAACAAACACGAGTAGGGAAAGAAACAAATTACAAAACCACGCAACGCCCGCCTGAATTAAAAAAAAAATAGCATGTGGCGAGTACACAAAATTCCAAAGCAAAAACTTACCGCTAGCCTGAATAAGACCAGGTAGAAACCAAAACAAAATAGAAAAATACGAACCCTAATCCCACATTCTCCTTCTGGATACTTTTCTGAACTTGAGCCAACAGAACATTTTGATACGCCGAACTATAGTGCCCGAAGTGGTGCTCGAACTGGTGTTCGTACTGGTCGAAGGATTCGTGACAGACGAAAGACCAGCCCAAATTGCTGTTGTACCAGAAGCTACTGCCGCCACAACTTCCACAGACTCATTTGGAGTTGACTGCGATGAAGAAAACTGCGAAGACGACTTCGAAGTCATATTAGTAAGGACTGACTCAACTGAACTCGAACCGGGAGCGGTAGGGCGCGTAGCTGCCATTTGACTTCTGCACCGGTTGCCGACTTTGGCCAACTGACCCCGTGTGCATGTAAATGAGGTCTTATATAATGCTTAATGACGTCACATGATGGTAATGAACTATGAATAGTGAATTGAAGCCTTTACAGACAAGATTCCCTCCCATTTTACTGCTGTACTTCATCATGATGTTGTCTGTCGTTTTATAATAGGTATAATTTCCGTAGAAAACCTCGGTTTGTGAAATTTTAGCGTGGCGTGGTCACGAGTAAACTTGTAAACATCGCGCCGCCAAGATAAAAAAAACTAACATTAAAATTAGCTAAGCTTTTTTGGCATTTCATACAGTCAGTGGCAATAAATTAATAATTGAGGTTTGATTTATGTAGACTTTTGCTTCCATCGGGATATTTCTCCATTAAAACGCGTTTAAAAGGAGTCAGCAAATGAGTGAGCGAGAAAAATTTTCTCGGTGGCATTTACACACGTTATCTCTATGATAAATATTTTCAAGTGATGCTCCACATAAGAACAATAGCAAACTTCATTGTTCTGCTGCATTGGCTCTTCCCCACATAGAATATTTTTGATTTGAAGAATAGAGGAGCAGCTGATGGTAAATAATAATATTTCATTATAAAAATAAAGAAAATCCATTTGCGTCAAACAAATTTTAGGAAATGTTCGTGCTTAACCAACAAGAATAGCACAAGACAATAGCTAATAATTTTCCTTCTTGATGAAGTTCCCCAAATACAATATCTTTCAAAAATTGCATTTTGTGCGATTGGGTCTTAAATTACTTGAAACCTTAAAAAAATTAGACCAAATGCACCCCGAACCTTAACTTTTTAGCGGTTTTTAAGTCTAAACCAATGAGATCACTAGTTGAAACAATGAAAAAAGTTGACATTCCATCGTGCATTGCCGTTCAGCGCTATCCTTCTTATGCGGATCATTACTTAATTGAAAACCAATAGAGCGGTTATGCACGGCAGCCATGTTGCCATGTTGCATGTTAATTCGTCGATACCAGCGTTTTCCTGACAAGTTGAAACAATATTTACAACATATATTAATTAAAATTTGAATGACACTTACCTGGAAGTGGAAGCTCAATGATAATTCTACCGATCTGGAGCGTGACCAAGAGATGACATGAGATATGCGCTGCGCATGTACCGATCACCTTCCAAAAGCCTGATGTGCAATTGAGAAAACTACAAAACGAATAACAGCTTAAGCTTCTATTGCGCCATAGGGTAGGGAGGGACGGGCATGTAATCTCTTGGTCACGCTCCAGATCGGTAGAATTATCATCGAACTTCCACTTCCAGGTAAGTGTCGTTCAATTTTTAATTCTACCTCACTGTCACGTGACCAGAGATTCCATGAGACTTCAAAGCAAAAATTGGCACATCAGATAAACAAATAACTGCCAAAGGGCAATCTTAACCCTTTATTACAAGTTCCAAAAAAACTACATCATAACTTGAAAATAGCCTCCTCAAAATGAGATGTAATATTCTCTGAAGTGTCTATAATTCTTTTGTCATAATAAGTGGCAAATGTTTGAGCAGATGACCACCTGGCTCTGTCAAGAATCTCTTGAATAGGAACCTGAGCCCTGTGAGAAAAAAATCCTGACATTTGCATAACAGTTCTTAACCATCTACTTATTGTATCTCGAGATACAGCTTTGTGAGGCTTTTGATAGCTGATTAAAAGTTGAGAACCATATCTGTGCGAAGAGTCTCAGTGCTCCGAAGATACTCATTTAAACTAGAAAATACACACAAACTTTCATCATGAGAATAGGCGTTAAGAACCAGAGGCTTTACATGTCTTCTTGGATTAGACTGTTTGAGAGGTTTATCAAATGTGAAGATAAAGGTGGAGTCATTTTTCGACATGAGACCAATATCCAGCAAATGTAAAGTCTGTCCTCTCTGCACAGTAACCAAACTGAGAAGCATAACCTGTTTGAGGATAAGGTTCTTAAAAGTCAAGGATGCTACTGGTGACAAAGTTTTCAGGAATTGTAACACAATAGATACGACACACACCTCTTTATATCTAGGAAATGGAGGACGCAAATTGAAAACACCCTTCAGAAACCGCCCTACCAGAGGGTGGCAGCCGATGGACGCATCATCAATAGTGATGGTGGTAGATAGTGCACTTCTTGCTGTATTCAGCGAGCTATAACTGAGATCTCTTTCAAACAATGTTGTCAAATTAACAAATAGATTCTATTTGGCCGTGTGTCTGTTCAGTTACAGATCACAGATGACGTCAAAATGTGGTAAGAACAAAAAAGTGGCAAACGAGCCGCAGGCGAATGTGTCAATGATGTTCTTACCACATTTTTACGTCTTCTGTGATCTATAACTGAACAGACACGGAAAAATGGAATCTATTTGTTTTATACAATGAACAGAAAAGTAAAAAGACAAAAATTACGAACTTGCCTCGTACCGCTCGACTGTTCGAAGATTTGTTCCAGTTTAGGTATTTTTCAAGTCGCCAAGAATAATGCTTTTCAACGTAACAACGAGGAGTTGAAAAGCTGTTTCATGACGATTCGTAGCATTCTTTTCACATTTGTGATAACCTTTTGTTCTTATTTATTCAAACAATAAAGGTTATGTAATTATATTTGACGATACGCTATGAATATTTGTATAAATATAGATGTATAAGCGTTTTTTGCTATCTCGCCTTTTGGACTGCCGTCGTCTGTGACCAAACTTGTTACCAAAGTTAGTCTAAAGCTCTAATCCTCGGAGCTCGATACGCTGCATTCGATCGAGGAGTACGTTCCCAGGTTTTTTCTCCCGATGGGTTTTACTCCGGGTTTTCGTACCGGGCAGTGTATCATGGTTATGTATTTCATTCGCATTTCACTTTCCTTACTGTATGCATATCTATCTTAAAAATTTGAATCGATTTCGTTTCACCTTGTGCATTATTTAGCTAAGTTATGTTGTCATTATGTATAAATTGTTTTGCCCAGACAACTTGTAATAAAGCGGGTCCATAGTGTACATTTATTAGGCACCCGTGCGCATCTATGTAGATCTTATAAAATCACTTAACGAATTTTGTAATTTTGATTACGTTTAAGATCAATTGTATTTTTTGTTTTGAATCGTGTATTTTCGTTTCACTTTGTGCATTATTTAGCTAAACTATGTTGTCATTATGTATTCTCGAACATCTTGTAATAAAGCTGGTCCATAATGTCCATTAGGCACCCAGCACGAGTCACACTCCATAGTTGTCAAGTGTTTTCATTGGCGCTTAAGCGCGTTACGCGGAGGGTAGTATGAACACTTTTCGTCTTGGTTTCTTCTTTTTCTTGGTCGTACACAGCTCCTGCTAAACTTTTTTTTCGAGGATTTCACTTGCTCAATCCAGAATAATCTTGCAAACATTTTCAAAGCTGTGCGCCATCTTGGACAAAACAAAGCAGACAGTTTTTTTCTATGACGTCAGCCGTGCGTCTGTACTCTGATAGATCATAGGCAACGGCCAATCACAGAGCGCGAAAAATTCAGTTCATTGTATAAAATTGAATAACATCTGCTACAGAGGAATGAAGAGAATCCAGTTTCCTCTCACGAAAGTAGATAAGCCACTGGTTGATATAGTTTTGATATTGTTTCTGTGTCTCTGAGTGCCATGAAGCGAGGATAATGTCGGCAGTGTCCAGAAATGTTTTTACTCTCAAGGGATTTCCTGATAACTTGCAAGCCAGTAGTTGAAGCCTTGGAAACAGAGGGTGTTGACACTGAGGATTGTGTGGAAGCTGAAGTAAATGTGGTTGACTAGAAGAACTAGTGGTAGACTGATAAACATTCCCATAACTTTAGAATAGTAGGGGTGTGTTGGCCAGTTCGGTATTATAATAATGCATTCTGACAGTTGCACCACAAACACCCCCCCCCCCCCCCCCCCCAACCAATAAGAGAAGCATCG
Source organism: Cladopsammia gracilis (assembly GCA_022457155.1). NCBI lineage: Eukaryota > Metazoa > Cnidaria > Anthozoa > Scleractinia > Dendrophylliidae > Cladopsammia > Cladopsammia gracilis. The sequence goes on from JAJGOT010000018.1 coordinate 2,779,875, forward strand.
GTACCAATCACTATATCTGGATTGTGGTGAGAAATTGGACAACTAGAGGTTTCCAGGTTATCAACCCACCACTGCAAAACTAATTTCATGTCATCAAAAAGGATCACGGTTGATTCATAATTAACTCCATTTAATTCGAGTGATACTGTTTTGGCCATTTCTAAATTGCAATAGAAGAAAGGCCCATAAAGCACCCCAGGAACACTGGATACCAACACAAACTAAATTCAAAAGCATTAAAAAAGAACGAGGAAAGCAGACACTTACGAAAGGTGACCGGCGACCATGAATTCAACGCATCAAGTGATCGAAACATGCTCAGCGCATATCTCATGGAATCTCTGGTCACGTGACAGTGAGGTAGAATCATGTGCCATAAAACTACATTGCTTGAAGGTTTCATCCTGATTGTTTCACTAGGTTCCAGTTGCTTATTTTACTCACAGAAGAAACACTTTTGTTAGCGTTTATTTAAAAAACTAGTGGATGAATATTTTTTTTTGTATCTTTTGATTTAAAGTTTAACATGTAGTACGCTCTCTGTAAATTTCAAGTGCATTGAATCATTTTGAGGGCGCGAAATAAAATTAAAAGTATAGGGGTCTTTTGCATTCGTATTCCAAAGTTTCATTGCCGCATTATTTGTTGACAGTTAGTTTATTTCAGGAATTTCTCCTTTGTCTACATTCTGCATATTTGTGCGCTTTTGAATCAACAAGTTTACCATCCTTCAACATAAACCCACATTAACTGCGCTTTTCAATAACATGCAGAATCTGAAATTCAAATCAACAACAACGGTTGCGTTTTTCCCTGCCGTCAATCGTATTTTCGGCGGTTTCCGATTACTTACAAGCGTTTTATAAAGTAGTATAAAAACAGTCAGGCTGAACAAGAGACTGAACAAGACTGAACAAGACTCCCACTCGTCGAAAAAAAGTATTTTAAAAGCCTAAAGCATAAATCTGTTTTGTAAATCCTTAGGACATTAAATTATCTCATTCCTTGCTTAGAAGAACGTAAGAATTTACTAGCATCCGTGAGATTTTCAACCGTGATGATGATGCAGATTATCTGTTGGAAGCCAAATCAAACGCTATTTACAAAACAATGGAGGTTTATCCTAGCTACACTGAGACACACTACTCAACAACAGAACTAACTAAGGAGCTAAAAACTATAGCAAGAATTCATGATTTTACTGCAGTGGAATTGTAGACTACGGCATTTTGAGACTCGGATCTAAGACGCCTATATCGGTTATCCGTGATGGGAAACACTTTCTCACTAGTCTAACGATCCTAGCACTTTCAAAGTGATAACAAACTTTAGCCGATAAGCATTTATTTTGCAACAAAAGTGAGTCAAAGAAACCGCAATGTATGCCAACAGAGCGAGCACCGAACACCGGCATAAAGAAATAAAATAATTCAATTTGAGAGATAATCCGCCGAGATCAAAACGTCAATACCATCGGCGAAGAGAAAAAAATCATAACTGTGAAATCTTACTGGAAAAGTGCCAGTCTGGCTTTATGCTTTATGATTTTTAAATACTTTCATTTGCTACGAGTGGGAGTGGTGTTTAGCCTGTCTATGTTTATACTACTTTTTTTTGTTTTGAGTTAAAACACTTCTCCAGTTAGGAATTCAATCCAGTCACGCAATTCGTCCAAATATAATTCTGAAAATTGTCTGATAAGTCCACGAACGAGCACAATATCTCTCCCTGAAAAAAAAAAAATCAAAATAAGAAAAAAATCATGTAACCAAAGGATATATGTCCAGTAAACGTGCACAGAATGATTAGAGGCAAAAATATCATACCAACGACACTGTACTGATCGTCGCTTGCCGCTGTCACGATTTTCCGAATAATCAACTCCTTTCGTCTCTCTATATTGTTTGAGCACGTAGTACACAAATATTTTGCTCGCTTTCAGAAGCCGGGCAATTTCCTGCCGCGAGAGATGATGACGCACGCGTAGAAAAACGAATCTCCAACGCAGTGATGTTTTGTATTTACGAACCATGTTTCACTTTCAGTTACGAACGAACCGTGTTAACTTTCACTAACGATACGAAAACGCTCGATAGTAATCGGAAACCGCCGAAAATTTGATTGACGGCAGGGAAAAACGCAACCGTTGGCGGGTGATTTAAATTTTAGATTCTGCATGTTATTGAAAAGCGCAGTGAACGTGTTACATGTGCGTGCCCGCAGTCGACCGCAGCCTTATGTTAATTGCCATTGTACTACGAAAAGAATTGTCACGAGCGCTTTGGCAGCAGCGGAGCGTAGCAAGCAGGCATGGCAAACGTGGTTTCAAAAGGATGAAACCTTCAAGCAATGCAGTTTCATGGCACATAAATAATGTATGGTGAAAATGCTGTTTTAATTTGTCAGGAAAACGCTGGCATCGACGAATTAACAGAAAGTAATGCGAATCTTTTAATTTTTGATGAGAAATATTCAACCTAGCCTGCTGACAGACGTATCCTACTTCCTTGGTCTTCCTTGCTCTCCGCGGAAAACGAACGTCTGCGAAACGCGGAGAACGGACGTCTGCGAAACGCTGTTTCGAATTGTGTTCACGTAAACTATCCTGCTGTTTCGCATCACCACG
>JAJGOT010000018.1:2787500-3007509 GCA_022457155.1 Cladopsammia gracilis
CGCGATAAACATCGATAAATCCATTCTTAAACAGCGCAAAAGATAGGCAGCAAAGTCATTCTTTCCCATGGATTCTAAATTTTTGTCCAGTCTACTGCAGAGAGATCAAATGTATTTTCCGCTGGTATTCCAAGTAATTTATGCTACTTGTTTAGCCTTATCACCTGCCGCACTCTCTATTGTGTATTACACACGTCCTATTTGTCAGCTCTCTAGTACTTATAGACCTTGGCCTATTCATGAATTTCATTCACGCTTGCGATTCCACACAGTTTTTCGGACTAATGTCTAGAGATCAAAGGCAATCTGAAGGATCTTCCGTTGCAGCAGAAACGACAAACGAGTGAAGAACGCGGAGGCAACTCGCGAAATGTTGATCAAGTCTTTTCCATGTTCAAAGACTATATCGAGCATAAATTGGAAGTTAAATGGAAGCAGATTGATTAAAAGAGTAGGGTGGATAAAGAAATAGTGCAGTTGAAGCACAAGGGCAACCAGAAACAGTTCGAGCTGAACGGCGTTGAATTAGACTCCATCATTGAAAGTATTCAAATCGAGAGCGAACGCGGGGAGCCTAATTTGGCACGTATAAATAAGCTTTCCCAAGAAGCCTGGCAGCGTATGTATAAACGGCAGAAGGTAAAGGTCGCAGTTAAAAGTAAGGACGGTTGGCAAGTGGCAGCGGAGTACGAGTCAGATGAACTGGCATCTGGCTCAGAAGATAAATAGTGGCTTAAGAAGGCCAGAGAAGCGGCGAGTCGTAAAAGGCGACAGAAGGATTAACTTGCAAGCGACCGCGGATAGAAAGCAAGATTTTTTACGGGCGCTGATAATCGGCTTTTTGTTGGTAAGAGAAAGTGCCTTTCATTTGACTTTGCGAATTCATATGAAATGGATCCGCTTGCGTATCCTACCATACTTTGTGTTTGGTGATTGGTATTACGGGAATTGAAGGGTAAAATGATTTACATTCGTTTGAGCGCAGCGAATTAGAACGTTAATGTTCTTTCGCTGGATATTAACTACAATGCCTAATATATATAGGTAGGCTTAGCCTAACAGCGAAGCCCTCTGAAGACCTCCTGAACAAGCTTAACTAAGATGAAACTTAAAAAGGTCGGAAACATAAGAATTAAGATTGACGACCGGGCTATTTTTCAATTTTAGCAATTCTCAAAAACAGTATTACCCGACCGTCTGCACAGTACATTTAGACCGTACAAAAGTTCACAAAAACAACTTTTTCTCCCTCTAGAATAACCATTACGACTATTTTCTGAAGAAAATAGTTGTTGCTTGTCAAAAAATGCCCGAGAAACTGATTTGGAAATCAAAATTGCAAAAATACACAAACATATTTGCATAAGGCGACGCGAGTATAAAATCTAAGTCTTGTTTTGTTTACATAAAATCGCTTTTCAATCTATGTAATGAATGAACAAACACATAAAAATGGACAACACAATCTTCTTTAGAAAAAAATATTGAAATCTCCAATAGTTTATGTTTAAAAGCAAAACGCGTACCATTTATAGCGCATCGAGGACGAGCCGTGTCTTTGATGAAATTTAAGAAATTAATAGAACTGAATTTAAGGTCATTTAAGCTACACGTTTATAAAACTAACGAGAACACAAAGAAAAAGTCAATCACAGATTGATATCAAGATAAATTCCCATCGAAAAATGTAATCTGTCTCACCTTTAAGTCCCTCGCTTGCTTGGAAATTCAAATCTCCGCTTCTGGTTCTGAAATCCGTAAAAAAAAACATCTCCCGGTTTAAAAATAAGCACTTAGCTGCATATTCTTCCAAATCGGCTTGATTTGCAGAGTTTCGAAGCCTCAAATGCGGTCTTGACCACTGTTTGAAAAATATAAAACTTTAAACCGTTTCCTCCGCTCAATAAACACAGCAAAACATCATTAAAGTGTTTCCCCAGCTGACGTGACATTCGGCCGTATAACGGCGCGAAAAAAAAAAGCCTCGCTTTGGTTTCAACATGACGTCGCATGTGCATGTTTTGCGACGTCATACGCGCCCGCAAGCTAGTCCTGCGCGACGGAGCTACAGTAGTCCGCGCGACGGCGGCGGAGGGCGGGCAAACGCGCGCCCGCGAAACATTCCGCTAGCCATGAAAATGAAAAATGACGGGCATAGGTTCTATGAGTATGGGGCTGCGCAGCCGGGCCTTCGACCCAGCGAGTGCTCCGCTATTAATAGTTTATTAAGTCTGGTTTTGCCCACAGAAAACGACAACTTTAGACAGGTAGGAATTAAGATTTTTTGAAACGCGTGAATTTCCAAGGCTAATATGGACCGCTAATTCGCGCCATAAAATCGACACTCTAGCTTGGCATGGTATCCTAAATTTATGAATAATTCCTGAAAAATTCATAAGCACTCGAGTATATCGCAGACGTCAAATTGATCACGTACAAAAAACCATTATACCTGGGAATCCATGGTCATTCTGAAAAGCCCGGGAAGAGATTTGATTTAATTTCCGAGGGAAAGAGGGGCTGAGAATGATGTAAAAAGAGCACACGTAATCTTTATATAAAGATTACACGTAACTCTATATAAATAAGTATATAAATACTAATATGGGTAGTAATTATTCAGGATTCTTTGTACAACAAATGGTGACTTAAATATTTTCGTTCAGTACTGTTTCACGATGTCTAGTTGTTTGCCCTTCTCATCGGCGGAGCACAGGGGGCAGGGGGGCCTGTACCCTCCCTCCCCAACAAACGTAGGCTTTTTTTTTGGGGGGGGGGGGGGGGCGTTTCGGTACCGAAAATATATCGCTAGAAAGCTGATTCAAGGCCAGCCGCTAACTTGGAGAAACTTCTTGTAGGCGCAGCAAACAGCGACGACTTCAACAAGCATTTGGAAGAGCTGCAAAGGTCTTCCTTTGAAACTGACATAAGCTGTTGCAGAATTCACCTCGTACATGATGCTTTCAGAACTACTCCGCCTGTAGTACTTCCGGTTACAAATATAAGAACCATATGCGAAGCTTTCAACAAAACTTCTGTCACCAAAATTCAACTAGAAGAGATCCACAATCTGTTATCGGCGACTTCAGAGCGTACATTTTCTGCCCTCCGACGACCCAAGAACTATCTAAGAAGCACCGTGAAGCAGAATCGTCTGAACAACTGCCTACTTATGTGTTGTCACGAATCGATTACGGACAGCACACTGGACACTGTTAAGATTGCAAAGAGGTTTGCTTCTGCCAACGAACTACGCAATGAACATTTCGGGAAATGCGCTTGGCTTGGTGTACGATAAGCCAACTCTGCACCATCCCCCCATAACCTCCCCCCCCCCCCCCCCCCCCCAACACACACACATACACGTTCCTGCCTTTGATTCTATTTGGAAACTTCTCTTAATTGCCAGGTAAGCGAGTGATTCTGAGATGCAAGCGGCTTATATATTTCTACTCGTTCTCTGTTACTGAAATACAATTATTGTCAGACGTTTCATCCGCCGTACCTATCTACTTTGGTATAACATTTTCCGAACTTTAAAATCCCAAACTTTTAAAAGGAGCCGGAAGCCGTGATGTTCATTTTCGTCGAAGATGTGGTATATGTGTTGTATGCTTATCAGTGTACTTATTTATGTTGTTTACTAATTTCCTCTTTGTACAAAAGCGCATTTGTTTTACATGTATCTCCGTAGGGACACGTTTTTGGTGGAATGATTTTGAAGTTGTCCAAAAAACTCTCAGTACGTATTTTATCTGGTTTAAAAATTTACTGCTCGTTTATTGAGACAGTATTTAATGCGCCTTTTTCAAAAAAGGTGCATACTATTTATCCAATATGGCCGGCTAATTAGATGGCCATTGCTGAAAAATAATGGCATACAAATAGTATATGAAATGGCCTGTCCGGTCGGTCAGTTCGGACAAATGGTAAGCGCCCTTAAGTTGCATAAACCAATACAAAAGTCAACGTGTAAATACGTTTAATAAACAGTCATGCATTTAAAGAATAAAAAAAAAACTAGCTGATATTAACAAAAAAGCGACGAAAATCGTTTTGTATTCTCTAAACAATACATTATGCCATACCACGAGTTTCGCTTTCCATTAACGAACTAAGACGTCGTTTTAACTTGGCATAAATCTGTTATATAAATAAATTGCAAAATTAACTTTCGAAAGTATAAACAGAAATGGTAATAACTAACATAACAGTCCTGCTATACATTGGCTTGTCAAAAACCTACCATATTCTCTTATAATAATAACAAAATCCTGAAAACATTCGATCACATCTCTATCACGACTAAAGCCGACTGACAAAACTGGCGATACTACAACAGTTAACAACGTCATTAAGTATAACACCAGCAAGACTCTAATATAATGCCCGGGAGAGGATAAGAATGTCATCATAGTCATCATTTCCTTATCTTGAAAGCATACTACTCATGCCTCAGCGTTGCAGCCTACTTCTTCATACACCTCTTCGCTTTTTCTTGTGTTTCCTTGGTTTAATCCCACGTTGTAATAGTCGAGAGATGTATTTTTGCATTGCAGTGACTGATACTCAAGTGGGGCACTGGACTGCTCTCCTGAAGGCCTGGGGTGGAGCTCCATGTATATACCTGGCTCTGACACGTGCTGGACGTGTGTTGTTTGACGCTGATGATGTCCATCGCAGGTATGCCGGTCTGGAGTGTTTGCTTTGTCAGGATTTTTTCGTCTTAGTCGCCATATTAACAAGCCAATTACAAGAAATAACAGGACAACAACACAAGACAAAGCGATGACAGCAATACTGTAAATGCTGTGTTGTTCTATTGAAAAGAAACAATACAAAAAAATTGATTTTTCAATTTAAAAGCATTCTTATTACCACTACAGGGGCTCTGTGCAGTTAAAGAACCCTACTCAGTTTTATGCATCTGCATTTTTTTTTTCATTTCAGTAAGATAGTTTTGATAGTATTTTTTTTATTGCATGTAATAATTATTATTTTTTACATTTATTATTACATTGATTTTTTTTATCGTTATGTATAAAATGTTTAGCATGTAAATAACTGCTGTCTGTCTGTCTGTCTGTCTGTCTATCTAAAAGGGGCTTTTTGGGCATCTCAAGAATCAAAAAAAAAATTCACGAAAACCTGTACGAGCAATAATTATTGTAACGAGTAAAGGGCTTCAATGCAACCGTCTTTATCTCTCTTAAAAATTGATTTACCGTACAATATAGGATTACAAATAGTTGCTCTTTCTGCAGAGGGGAATTTGAGCCACCTCCACAAAATAGGATTCTGGAATATCTGAAGAGATTACTAAAAAAATAGTGTGAGCCGGTTAACAAACCGTTGTTTCGTTTATCGTACTGGTTAACGCTTCTTCAGCACTTATTAAGAAAACTGAGCCAGGAAACTATCACTCGGAAAACTGATAAAGCATTTTGATGTGGGAAACAAAGTATCAATTTTCTTGTCTTAAAAAAAAAAGACAGTCCTGTGTCTTAAGGTGATTCCTCAGTATTGCACTGCGCATCCTGTACTGCGCATAACACACGTAATAGTCCTTTCATGGCAGCCAGTTGATAACAACACTCTTTAGTGAACGGTTTTTAAAACACGCAGCTGGAAATTTAATTTTCTTACGAGTATTTTTCAAAAGGAGAATTACCATAATTTATAAGCAATGAGCGTGCGCGGTTGAGCAAAATGAGCGCGCGCACAGTTCGGAGGATGGAATGTTTTTTATCAAAGGCCCGCAAGCTCGTTAGAAAATACGACTGTCTTTTTCTCTCTAACGAGCATGGTGACCTATATTTTTTATTGCATTATTTTGATGTTAAATAAATGCTTTTTAAGTTAACAAAGTTAAAAAAAAATTCCTCGACAGAAAAAAAAGATATCGCTAAAAACGTTCTCAAATCAGTTACTCGTGGGAGCAAATTGTTGACCTTGAAAACATGGACGCGAGGAACGTTTTGAGTCCGTGTCATTTGAAGTTGTGTGACTTTTTCATAAATTTTATTTTAAAGTGTTCCCATATGGTGGAGACTTTAACCTATCAAGTTTTTTTGAAGAATTGTAAAAAAAATGCTTTCACGGGTTACCGGGAAAAGAAACATGAACCGATCAAATAATGACGTGCGTGATCGGTATTGCTATAGGCATAAATGGGCAATATTGGTCCATCATATCTCTTTACCGAGCATGGTGACCTATCTTTTTTATTGAATTTTTCGAAACAACTTATGGTAGGGAGCTGTTAGGGAAAATTTTAAAAAAATCGTTCGACAACTTTTATTTCTGAGGAATCACCTTAATTTGTTTGAGATATTATTATTATTTGAGCCCTGTCCTATCCGGAACGTTATCCACCGAAGCCTATGCTAATGTTACTATTATTGAAGTATTTTACTGGGAGGACGATGACTATATTGAGAACAAGAGGCTATACGTAGCCTATACTCATGCGCATGAAACTGTAAGACGCGTTGATTGAAGCTACCAATTTTTCTGTACTCGCTTTTAATATTTAACTTATTGATTCCCGATCAAATCCACACTCGTCTATTTCTTTCCAAGCCGTGAATTATTTCTGATACGTTTGAAAAGACTATTTAAAAAAGCAATGAAGTCAGTAAGCAAAGGCTCCTAAGAGCCAACCCGTGAATAAGAAATGCTAACACGCAACGCAACATTTCGGTAAGCTTATGGTTTCACACTGACACGGTTCGATGTTTTTTTAATTAACCGTGAGGATTTTTGACGAACGCAAAAAAAAAAAGAAAAAAAAAAATCACTTTCATAATGTCCAGTTCGAAAAAAAAAAAAAAAAGAAATGCCACGGGCGTGAATTGAACCCGAAGCCTATCGAGGAACACATACCCAATTAATACTAAATTTTGTTATTTAAATGTAGATACGCATCAAAACCGTGTCTCGATTAGAAAATCCTTTTGGATCGATTTTATGTCTCATTAAAGACTGCAAATGCGAAACATCTTTAAGAGCCAGTCCACGAATGAGTCAAGGATTTTTGGAAATGGCCAGAAACAACGCTACCTCAAACTTGGTGTGGTGAAAGATAGTCATGAGCAAGTAATCAAATCGATATTATTTTGTCTTTTAAATATCATATGATCACGTGACAGCTAATTAAATTTTGACCCCCCAGGGAGCCGGTTTTGGCCATTGAATTTTCTAAAATTAACCAACTTTGCAGGTCCCTGATCATAACAAAAGCAGCAGAATGTTTAAATGTAATAACATTTCTTTGCTAGGCAACCCTTCTCCTTTTAAAATATAACAACATTATTCTCTGATTTTGCTTAACAGCTGAGAAATAGTTTTAAACAAAGAGGGTGGTTTGGTGGTGCTGAAAAATTACCAAAATTATCCAATTTCAGTTGATGTTTTCGGCCAAAGTGGTCAAAATTTTTTAACCTTTTATATTCCTAAATATAGTCAGGGTATATCAGGGTATTTTATTTTCAAAATATCGAAAAACTTCTGCGGGCAAATCACTTTTAAGTTTTGTTCGAGATTGTCAAATATTGACAATTTACTGAAATGGGCATATTTGCTCACCGACAAATGGGTCACATAAAATCAGCTTTGAAACTGGAAACTCAAATTATTACTGTATTAAAATACCATTAAGGTTAGAAAAGTACATTTATATGGCTAGAAATAATTTCCAGTTTTGAATTTTGCTGAAATTGGTTTTTAAAGAGCAGCCGCTATCCTTTTTCCATTCCTTCTCCGACGAATTATACGCGATTCTATTCTTATGAGAAGGAAAAAGTTCAACAATATAGATTATAATCTTACACTCATTTTACCGATTTCCTTTTTTTTAATCCACAAGTGAAAGACAAGAAATTAAAACGACTAATTATTATCTTGGACTGAAAACGGTGAAGGTGAACCGGTAGAAATAGACTAAGAAACTGCGTGACCATGGCGTGACGCCGACGCACGGGCTTTTGCTGAATATTTTCAGTTATCCACAGGAAATTTAAATCTAAAATTTTCTATTTGAAACGGGGAAAACCAAACAATACTTTATTTTAAATACGTCTTTTAAATTGTCTAACTCAGTGCTATTTGTTACCCGGTTCTTGTTAGATTGTCGAGTTAAACTCAAGATTAAGTTTCGTGAAACGACATCGTAATAAACAACACAGTTTTTCTCGCAAACAGCATAAATTAACATTCCAACGTGATAACACTGTTTCATTCTGATTATTAGATTGTTGCAAGCTCGTGGCAAAATTTTAACTGGAAAGCATCTCTTTATAAGCAGATTGCCGGGAAAAAAGAACGAATATTTACTTTGCCTTGATCTGTCGAAAATAGAATAGTTTATAAGCTTAAAAAAGATGATGAAATCAGACGTTTAATTTCGACAAAAGAATGAAGCCTGTGATTGTTTGTCAAGGACGTTCAGATTACTAGAATCAAAATATATATGGGCAAAAAATAATTAAATAATAAATAATAATAATTATATTAATAACAATAATGAAATAATATGCGCGTCAATGTTAGCGTGACTTATAATACTACTGTACTTTCTTATTGCAAAAGCAGTGATCAACAATAATCCAGTACCAGTTAGCCCAGTCGAAAATTTCTGTAACATTTATTTAGGGATGGACCATTAGAAAAGTGATGGGGCGGGGGGGGGGGGGGGGGGGGGAGGCAAAAGCAAAAAAAAAATGTTTCCCATTAAATTATTAAGAAAAAAATTCCCACGCATTATCGCAAAAAAAATCTGCCCAAGGACAATTAAAAAATAAACTATTAAAAAAAATATTCCAGCCATCGAGTGAAAAAAAAAAAAAAAAGATTTCCACCTTAGGTGGACAAAAAAAATTTCTTGTATAAAATCAGAAAACGGCAAACTGATCCTTACGGCAAGGCGATGAAGGAGTAAATAAAAGAATAAAACAAAATTTATATTTAAACGGATTTGCCCAATATTTCGGTTTGAAAACAAACCTTCTTCAGGGGCTAACAGAAAAATGAAAAATGAAGTTAAAACTAAAAGTTCGTTACAAATAAGAGTTTGAAATTATGAAAATAAAAACAACAGATTATTATTGGTGCAGGAGACTACCCCCCCCCCTCCCCCGCCCATCACTTTCTAATGGTCCATCCCTTAACCCTCGGACGTACTGGGGGCGGGGGGGGGGGGGGGGGGGGGGGGGGGGAACGAGATATGACGTCATAAGTAACATGTGGTCAAGCCATTTTTGAACAAAAATTCGTATTTTTCACCTTTTTTCAGTGAAAAAACATATAAAATGCTACCAAACGCATTAAATGTTTAATTGTATGTTATTTTGAATCTCTAGCCAACAATATTTGCAATTTCCACGTTTTCCCGATAAATTTGAATTTTTAGTAAAATCCAAGATGAAGGCCGTCTTGGCGGCCATTTTGGATGACGTCGCGGACCCCAGCAACGTCACAACCCATAATATTTACCTTTTCTTGTAGAGCACATCGCGGGCTATCTATTAGATGTAAAATATTTCCGAAATATTGCAACAGCGCAAAAACCAAAGCGGGGGGGGGGGGGGGGGGTGCAACAACCTCCCCCCCATCTGGTACCACGGTGGGGGTATACGTTTGCGTGTACGTCCGAGGGTTAAAACAACTGAACCTTTACTTCAGCGACAGAAGAATGGACTCTCGCTGATCCCTAAAAATCACTAATTACTATTAAGGCCGGCACACATTAGGGGACATGTTGAGGGGACATGAAGCGGGGACATGTTGCAGCGACAGTTTTCCTCGTGTGACATCCCTGTTTTGCGAAAACGTTCTGTTGTGAGGACACAATTTTGTCCCCGCAGCATGTTGCATAAAATTCAGCTGGTTTGAATTCGTGCGTCATGAAGCGGGGACAAAATGACCCCCATTTCGATGTCGCATCGTGTGCACTGCTCTTGCAAACTGTCCCCGGACTTCCCGCTAGAAAATAGAACTGAACCAATAAAAACGCGCCATTGATTATTCAATTACATTACTGCACACACTAGGGGACATGTTGCGGGAACATAAAACGGGAACAGGCCTCTTCGTGTGCACAGCATAGGCGCATTGTACAGGGACAGAAGGAAAAGCTGGTGCACACAAAGCGGATTGAGGTATAAAATCACAAACGTCACTGAGGCTCATGGTAATCAATGGCGCGTTTTTGTGGCGGGGACAGTTTGCAAGAGCGGTGCGCACGATGCGACATCGAAATGGGGGTCATTTTGTTCCCGCTTCATGACACACGAATTCAAACCAGCTGAATGTCATGCAACATGTTGCGGGGACACAATTTTGTCCCCACAACAGAACATGGGATGTCACACGAGAAAAACTGTCGCTGCAACTGTCGCTGCAACTGTCGCTGCAACATGTCCCTGCTTCATATCCCCGCAACATGTCCCCTAGTGTGTACCTGCCTTTTAAAGGTTCCCCTTTTCCTGTCTTGCACGCGAAAAGGGCAAGTAACACATCTGCTCCAACAGGAACTAGCTTTGAAGACATGAAATGGATTTGACGAGAATGTCCTTTGTCGATTTTTCAGTCACCGATGGGCGGCTTTCCCTCGTGATTGTTACAGTACTTGCTTCTTCCCATCCAGCCGATGCCCAACAAATGCCGGTGACGCGCACACACAAAGAATGTACTCAAAGCTTCCAGTGCAAAGTCAAACATTCCTTTAAGTCAAATGATTTTCATTGTTGTAAATTACTTGCACAGTTGACTTATAATTTAAACCTGAAAATGGCGAAAAAGGAAAGCAACTAATCCATAGAAACTGACCTGCCCTAGCCAGAATTAGTTCGGGTTCTTTTGTTACTTTTGAGTGGCTTAGTTGAATAAACTTCTTGTGACCCTGAATGTCCCTTCTTCTTCTTCTTCTTCTTCTTCTTCTTCTTCTTCTTCTTCTTCTTCTTCTTCTTCTTCTTCCATTAAACTTGCCTCCTTCACTTCTGAAGATTTTCGCAAGCGTTAAAAATGTACATTCACAATAATAGCAGTAAAACTTAATTAATAACAAATCAATAAATAAAGAAAGGAGTGGTCATGTCTAGTAATCAAGACTGGCAAGCCTCTGTTTAAAGGAGGCCAAGGTCGATGCTTGCACTACATCGTCTGGAAGACTGTTCCAATCTCTGATCGTTCTTGGGAAATAGGAGTAGAGATGGAAGTTCGTTTTTGAACATTTTGCACATTTGCTTTACTTTGAGGAATGCTTGAACACAGCAATCCGACTGAATAATTTGGTTAAAGCTACAACTTAAAGCCATATTTTTTTGCCGAAAGATGACTTACTAACGGTAAATCTCTATAAAGTTATTGGTTTCAAATATTTTCATTAATTCCTTATTGCCCTCGATACCAAATAATGGTCAGCGGATAAAGCGTATGCATGCAATCAACAAGCGGCGACGCTTTACAAACAATTGGAAGCTTCACTTTCAGCCAAGAATTCTCCAATGAGAGCAAAATGTTTCACTTCTAAATGAAATATTCCGAGTTAGATTTCAACATTGAAAGGGGATGTTGGGAGTGGAAGTCGTAGTCGTTGTACTATCATATTGGCAAAGTTCATGCAGTGCTGTACAGTAATGTACATTTGCGGAAACAATGCCAAAATGCTTTACTTCTCATTGACTATTTTCTCGACTTGTGAATTTGCAAAGGTATCTACCCGATTTTCTCGAAGAAGAGGATGCTCGCTAATCCAGATGAGGTAAGCTTGTTTTGTTTATTTAACCGCAAAAATTTTTCAGAATATATTTGATCAGCGTTTCAATATTTTGCAAAATTGAAGTTATGCTAGTTTATCTTAAAATATGACTGGTTATAAAACTGGTAACAAATAAGTTTGGAAAGCAGATTCGTTACTTCTTCCGGGCAAGCTTCTTATGAAGATATGTTTTGCCACGAGCAACAATCTAATTAATATCAGATTGGAACAGTGTTGATGTTATCACGTTGGAATGTTAATTTATGCTGTTTGCGAGTAAAACTGTGTTCTTTATTACGATGTCGTTTTTACTAAACTTAATCTTGAGTTAAACTCGACAATCTAACAAAAACCGGGCAAAAAAAGCAGTTAGACAATTTAAAAGACATATCTAAAATAAATTATTGTTTGGTTTTCCCCGTTTCAAATAGGAAATTTTAGATTTAAATTTCCTGTGGATAACTGAAATAAATATTCAGCAAAAGCCCGTGCGTCGGCGTCACGCCATGGTCTATGGTTGCCGTTTTGTTGCAATATTCAGTACAACCAATTTTATATTCAATAAACCAATTTTATATTCAATAAACCAATTTTATATTCAATAAACCAATTTTATATTCAATAAAACCAATTTTATATTCAATAAACCAATTTTATATTCAATAAAACCAAATTTATATTCAATAAACCAATTTTATATTCAATAAACCAATTTTATATTCAATAAACTAATTTTATATTCAATAAACCAAATTTATATTCAATAAACCAATTTTATATTCAATAAAACCAAATTTATATTCAATAATTTCTGTGGTCCAATGCAGTCAGCGGAGTTTCCGCTTGTTTAACCACGTGGTATTAACCAACATGGCGGCTGAAACATCCACTTGGCGGTGGTTTTTATCACTATGGAATCCCTTTTATTGCAACTCGAAATTCAGTTAAGTGATCAAGATTTGGTATACCATGAGGCAGCTCTTCTGTTGAATAGATTGGAGACTGCTGTTAATGTTTTAGAAAAGACAAGGTTTTGTCTTTTCGACTCTCAGGAATGCCGGAAATGGCGTTTTTGAGGGTAAAATCGGAAACATTTTCCGGGGGACATGCACCCGGACACCCCCCCCCCCCCCCCCCCCCCTTCAGAAATTCCTGGATCCACTTCTGTTTGTCAATCTTGCGGGAACTATGTAATGTGACATGTTCAACCAAATTCATATTTTTTGAAACCACAAAGTTATTGGGATGTGTCGCAATACCGTAAGTTTACCAGATTTCGGAAGACGGGAAAGAAATCTTACTGGAAACCCAGGACGCCCTTCATTCATATTTCCGCCAGCAGTTATAGAAAACTTGCACGCAAGTGGTTTTTATAGCTGGGCAGAGATTGCTCGCATGCTTCACGTGTCGCGATGGACAATTTACAGGAGGGCGAAAGCCCGGGGGGGGGGGGGTACTCCCGACAATTTAGGAGACCTTAGGATAGGTGTGTGCCGCCAAGGTTCTCAAACCCTGACCTTATTTAAGGGTAGAAAATCGAGATTTGATACCCTATTTCAGGCCCAATTCAGGCGTGTAGTACAGTTCTAACAGACCATATCTTTTTCGTTTTGCGCGTTGGGGTGGATACTGCAATTTAGTGACCCTATCTAAGGAATATCTAAGGTTCACAATACCAAAAATACCAAAAAGGATACCCTATTTGCGGACCGAGCACCTCAAAAACCCTACCCTATCCGTCGGGCGGCACATACCTATATAGCGTATATAAGGGAGTACCCCCCGGGGGGGGGGCGAGAGAGTACGACCTTCAGGATGTTGGGTGATTTTCAGATCTTTCTAACGAGGAACTTGACTCCTTGATGAGAGGATACATTTCACGACACGGTAATACAACTGGAGAGTCGTAAGTCATAGGTTACATCAGGTCTCTTAATTTAAAAGTGCAAAGGGACAGAATAAGGGAATCTCTAACACGGGTAGATCCTAGAAACACAGCACTGAGGTGGGCGTGTGTCATTACACGTAGGGTATACAGTGTTCCAGGACCTAATTCACTGTGGCACATTGACGGCCACCATTGCATCATTCGTTGGAAATTTGTTGTGCATGGCTGCATAGATGGCTATTCCAGACGCATCATGTATCTTTTCGCAGCAGACAACAACTATGCTCAAACAGTTGCTACAGTGTTTCAGTGTGCAGCCCAAGAATTCGGTTGGCCATCCCGTGTTAGGGGGGACCATGGCGGTGAAAATGCTGAAGTTGCATCATTAATGATTGCCGTAAGGGGGGATAACAGAGGCAGTTTCATTGCAGGCTCCTCCACTAGGAATCAACAAATAAAAAGGCTCTGGAGAGAAGTATTTAGATGTAGCCTTTTTCTGTTTTATTGTGTTTTCCATTCACTCGAGGACAGTGGAGTGCACATGATTGTTTTACACTATGTCTTTTTACCGAGAACTAATTAGAACTAATTAACTAAGGGTTTGCCAGGGCTTTCAACCTGCGCCCCATGTGCACAGAGCGTAATTGGAGTCCAAACAACTGAAATTTGGAGCAATGGGATGATAAATCCAGATAACGCCAGGCAAACAGCACTGAGAGACCCAGCTGTTGATGACGAAGAACCAGGCAACCTAGAGTTTTTTGGAGTAGATCGTAACTCATGGGCCAGTAATTCTAGAGCTGAAAACTTCCACTAATTTGGACCTTATATCTTCTTCTTTGTCATTGGTCGTCAGATCTACTGTTCAGGTAAACAAGATGTCATCTTTTCCCAAAGCATAGTTAGGAAAAGCGATTGGAATCTTCCCATCCTCATCCACAAAGTCAGTGGGATCTACAGTGGGATCTACTGATGGCCAAGTCTTCTACGCTTTGGCTACTGTGAAAGCGAACCACGTACGACATCTCCAACCGTCAAGGCATTAGCCCGAAGTAGATCACGACCGCGACCTCGTCCCACAACATCCAACACAACACCGGCGATTCCAGTTGCAATTTAAGTACTGTGATTTGTGCAGGCTGGTGCACGCTTACGTTACCAATTTAGTGTCAAAAGATAAAGCGAAGTGAAAAATTCTTGCCTACTGTTACTATCACTCCTGATGACAGCACAGCAACCCCTCTTCTAATTCCTCTTTCCACCGCTTCTTCTATTTCATTCAGCGTTGGAGGCTGGCCCGCCATGTTGGTTAATACCACGTGGTTAAACAAGCGGAAACTCCGCTGACTGCATTGGACCGCAGAAATTATTGAATATAAATTTGGTTTTATTGAATATAAAATTGGTTTATTGAATATAAAATTGGTTTTATTGAATATGAAATTAGTTTATTGAATATAAAATTGGTTTATTGAATATAAATTTGGTTTATTGAATACAAATTGGTTTTATTGAATATAAATTTGGTTTATTGAATATAAATTTGGTTTATTGAATATAAAATGGGTTTATTGAATATAATTGGTTTATTGAATATAAAATTGGTTTATTGAATATAAATTTGGTTTATTGAATATAAATTTGGTTTATTGAACATAAATTTGGTTTATTGAATATAAAATGGGTTTATTGAATATAAATTTGGTTTATTGAATATAAATTTGGTTTTATTGAATATAAAATTGGTTTATTGAATATAAAATTGGTTTATTGAATATAAAATTGGTTTATTGAATATAAAATTGATTTATTGAATATAAAATTGGTTGTACTGAATATTGCAACAAAACGGCAACCATAATGGTCACGCAGTTTTTTTAGTCTATTTCTACCAGTTTACCTTCACCGTTTTCAGTCCATGATAATAATTAGTCGTTTTCTTGTCTTTCACTTGTGGATTAAAAAAACGAAAGCGGTAAAATGAGTGTAAGATTATAATCTAATAGTTGAACTTTTTCATTCTGATAAGAAAAGAATCGCGTATAATTCGTCGGGGAAGGAATGGGAAAAGGATACCCGCTGCTCTTTAAAAACCATTTTCAGCAAAATTCAAAGCTGGAAAGTGTTTCTAGCCATATAAATATACTTTCCTAACCTTAATGGTATTTTTATACAGTAATAATTTCAGTTTCCAGTTTCAAAGCTGATTTTATGTGACCCATTTGTCGGTGAGCAAATATGGCCATTTCAGTAAATTGTCAATATTTGACAATCTCGAACAAAACTTAAAAGTGATTGGCCCGCAGAAGTTTTTCGATATTTTGAAAATACAATACCCTGACTATATTTAGGAATATAGAAGGTTAAAAAATTTTGACCACTTTGGCCGAAAACATCAACTGAAATTGGATAATTTTGGTAATTTTTCAGCACCACCAAACCACCCTCTTTGTTCAAAACTATTTCTCAGCTGTTAAGCAAAATCTGAGAATAATGTTGCTATATTTTAAAAGGAGAAGGGTTGCCTAGGAAAGAAATGTTATTAGATTTAAACATTCTGCTGCTTTTGTTATGATCAGGAACCTGCAAAGTTGGTTAATTTTAGAAAATTCAATGGTCAAAACCGGCTCCCTTGGGGGTCAAAATTTAATTAGCTGTCACGTGATCATATGAGATTTAAAAGACAAAATAATATCGATTTGATTACTTGCTCATGACTACCTTTCACCACACCAAGTTTGAGGTAGGGTTGTTTCTGGCCATTTCCAAAAATCCTTGACTCATTCGTGGACTGGCTCTTAAGCTTATTGTTGTTGCTTATCGTTTACAACAAATTAGTTATTGTTATCGCTGGATTCACGCTGTTCTTGTTATGAAACGCATTCGTAACAAAGCATTACGTCACTAAGTTTACAGCTGATGGAAGGAACGAGTGAGTAAGCGAGTGAGTGAGTGAGTGGTCATTTGCATATCTGTCCCCATTACCGATAATCCGTTCATTACGCATGCGCGTATTCACGGCTTAAAAATCGACATTAATATGACACGCATTCCACAGTCCATAATCCACAGAAGTCCAGTCCCGAAGTCCAGTCCCGAAGTCCTTTTTTTTTTTTAAATCCGATGGGCTGTGGTAACGACGCCGTTTTGCCGTGTGTTTCTATTGTTCTTTCTCTAAAAAAAAAAAGCCCTTTAAATTACTCAGTCACATTTTTCTTCAATAACCACATCTATAATTAGTCCAAACAAAGCGAAGGATGACGAAAATACATAGAAAAGTTTAACGGATTACACCAACAAAGTCAACACTGAAAAAAATCTTTGACCCGAAGGATTTATTCTACGCTCTGGTGGCTTTCATGGCGCAGATGGGTATGTATAATCATCCATTCAATCAGGTGACTGACCGCGACATTTTCACGGGCAAATTTCCCACCAGAGTTATTCACTCGCTTCCGATTGGTCTTAACAATGAAATTAAATGGATTGCGTCATAGCTTGCACATGCGCCAAACCGTGAAACTCTCGCTTTAAGTTCGTCATGTATAAGTAACAATTATTGTCTTTAACCCTATTCAGACTGGGTTTTTTGAGGCAATCTGTGACGGGGGGGGGGGGCCTCCTCGGACCCCCCCCCCCTTCATATCTCTGGAACCAGTAAGGCTAGGACCATGAAATTTTCACACAATGTTCATCTTCATACAAGGAAACCTCACACCCAGTTTTGACCTGCCACACCCAATTATGACGTCACAGTGACGTCATTTTTGTTTTTCCGACGTTTCTTTGATATTTTTCCATCCAGATACTTAAAATATCAAATATAACTGTAAAATCATCTCTTTAATATTAAAACATAATAAATACAAACAGGGACACACTTGTAAAGCGAGAAAGGGCAAAAAAGGGCGATAAAACTATAATTTTGAAATTATTGTCCGCCATCTTGGATCCGCCACCTTGGATCCGCCATCTTGGATTTCCTTTTTTTTTCGTTGAAATTAAAATTTAAAAAATATCTAAAAGAGAAAAGGATCAGAATGTATAAAACACGTATCAAACTAATGTCTATTATCCAAACAATGAACTTAGAAGCGTTATTTAATAAATAGTGCAAAATTTTTCTCTATAAGTAAAAGTGAGCAAAAATTTACCTACCCCTCCCCCCAAATATTTGATGTTAAAAATTTTTGATGTCTTTCAAGAATTAGTCCCAAGAAAAAAACTATTCTAATAAGAAAATGCACTATAAGTCAAAAAACAAGATCTTAAAATGAAAAATTCACCATATCCTAATATTTTGAAAACCTGTGTGTCAAAAACCGGTTGCCATGGCAACGTGGTTAATCACACTGACATGTTATGGATACCAAAATGTCCCTAGATAAAGTCTAGGAAAAGTCAGAAAATTTCAGCCTCATAGCTATTTCGGTGTAAGAGTTATTAGAATTTTACTGGAGGGGGGGGTTCGAAAAGCCCCCCCCCAGTCTGAATAGGGTTAATGAAAGCTGAAATTAAATATATCCTCAGTTAATTAACTCAGCCATTCACTATTCAATGTAATGATTATTACAAAATAATTTTCTAGACATACATGACAAGTTTCCTACAGCAGATAGTTGATTCATGTTTTGCTTTTTCCATTCACTGACTTTTTGTCTTAAGTTAAAAGTTTCTTGATACGCGTTGATTGAAGCTACCAATTTTTCTGTACTCGCTTTTAATATTTAACTTATTGATTCCCGATCAAATCCACACTCGTCTATTTCTTTCCAATCCGTGAATTATTTCTGTTACGTTTGAAAAGACTACTTAAAAAAGGAATGAAGTCAGTAATCAAAGGCTCCTAAGAGCCAACCCGTGAATAAGAAATGCTAACACGCAACGCAACATTTCGGTAAGCTTATGTTTTCACACTGACACGGTTCGAATTATGAAAATTAACCGTAAGGATTTTTGACGAACGCAAAAAAAAAAAAAAAAGAAATCACTTTCATAATGTCCAGTTCGAGGAAAAAAAAAAAAGAAAAGCCACGGGCGTGAATTGAACCCGGGGCTCCGAGTGCAAATCTGACGCCTAAGCCCACGAGCCCATCGAGGAACACATACTTAATTAATACTATATTATTTTGATATTTAAAGGTAAATACGCATCAAAACGCATGTCTCGATTAGAAAATCCTTTTAGATCGATTTTATGTCCCATTAAAGACTGCAAATGCAAAACATCTTATTGTTGTTTATATTCGTTTACAGCAAATTAGTTATCGTTATCGCTGGATTCACGCTGTTCTCGATGCGAAACGCGTTCGTAACAAAGCATTACGTCACTAAATTTACAGCTGATGGAAGGAGCGAGTGAGTGATTGAGTGCTCATTTGCATATCTATCTCCGTTACCGATTATCCGTTCATTACGCATGCGCGTATTCACGGGTTAAAAATCGACCATTTATATGACACGCATTCCACAGTCCATAATCCACAGACGTCCAGCCCCGAAGTTCAATTTGTTTTTAAATCCGATGGGCTGTAGTAACGACGCTGTTTGCCGTGTGTTTCTATTGTTCTTTCTTTAAATTACTCACTACAGGCAGCCATTACTGCTCCAACACAGGCATTGTAAAGAAGCGGCACCAAAAAGGAGAATAAATTGACAATATGCTTACCAGCGCGAGAGAATCGATGTTTGCCATTTTTGCCTCGGAAGAACTCTGATTAAAAATAGCTCTTAGTTTGTCAGAATCGCGACAAATACGGCCTTAAGTTGTATGCTGTGTATAAAAGCAACCTTCACCTCGATGGGAGAAATACAGGACTGACTTATACGCCACTCCAAATGACGGAAAATGTTTATCATACGCGTGCGTAAGAAATATTTGTCTTATATTTCAATGTAACATAAGAAAAGAAGCAACAAGACGATAATCCCCCGCATGTTCCCAAGAATTATCTCTTACGCTTTATAGCTATCTGTGTAAAGCGCGTTTCTATTTTTAATTGCTTTTATGAAGAAGGCTACCACAAGGAGGTCAGCGATTCGTCGGAACCTGTATATGTAATGTGAATACTAATATTAATGAAGGGTGGGTTGGGGTTGGCGGCATGATGGTGTGACGCTTCCATGCCGTTGTTTTGGTGGCGTTACTGTTTACGTCATTCCGAAAAACCGGAAGTCAAATATGTCCTGTGTTGACCGAGAGAAAAGAGGAAGCCTGGGAATAATAAATTAAAATATGCGTGCATAAATTTGCATGCAAAATCGTGACACAAAAAATAAAAAATAATAATAACAAGAGGCTACAATTGTAGCCTACACTCAAGCGCTTGTGTAAGATAGTTTTATGGTTTATTTTAAGCGGGTCACGCAACCCTTCCCCTCTTCAACGAATTTTGCGTGACACACTAAAGAAAACGCTAAAACACGTTTTCTGTTCTCGCTTTGAATATCTATTTTATTGATTCCCGATCAAATACACACTTAATTGAACACAAAGAAAAAGTAAATCACAAATTGATATCAACATAAATTATCACCGAAAATTGTAGTTTCTTTTACGGTAATAAAGTACCTCGTCTGTTTGAAAATTCTTCTTCGGTTTTGATCGCCCCGCATCCCGCACTGATAAAAGCGTATGAAATCCCTCGAAGCAATATTTAGTTTCTGAAAGCTCTCCTTTTTCTCCACTATAGCGGCTTTTGGGAATTCTTTAAATCTTACTCTTTCCATTTTGAATATTTTAAATGTGAGTTAATAATCCGATGACACGAAACTACGGTTTTTAAAACCAAGCACATATGCCGAGCGCGGCAGCCACTTTTGTAGAATTTGTTGGTGACCCGACGACCCGGTCACTAAAATATGCGTGCATAAATTTGCATGCAAAATCGTGACAAAAAAAATAAAAATAACAAGAAAAACGAAGCCCATTTTTAACCTCATGCCGCTTCGAACATGAGTGGCAACAGGTTCCAAGCAGCCTATACTCATGCGCATGCGTAAGAAAGTTTTGATATGTTTTAAACATGATAAGGTGTCCGACATGGAGAAGAGTTACACCTTTCATTCAGTCATCGTTCTTGCAAACCACGTTGTTTACTATTGAATGTTTTGTAAATTAAGGCTGTACAACAATGAAGCCAGTGATTCTTTTGAGTGTTGTATATACCTAACGTGAAGATTAGTAACGTAAGTAGGGTTGTAGGAGACGCTGTCGTGACACTTCAGTAACGTTGTTTTACCGGAAGTGAGAGTAGCGGAAGTCACTAAACAGGAAGTGTAAATCGTAAAGCTATGAACCGGAAGTACATAATTTAAAATATGCGTGCATAAATTTGCATGCAAAATCGTGACACAAGTAATAATAATAATAACAATAATAATAATAGTAATAATAATAATAATGATAATAATAATAACAAGAAAAACGGAGCCGAAACCTTACCTCATGCCGCTTCGCGCATGAGTAAAAATAAAAAAAAGAAAAGCGAAGGGCATTTTAAACTCATTGCGCTTTGCGCATGAGTAATAATAAAAATAGTAAAAAAAAAAAATAAAAACGAAGACCATTCTTTAACTCATTGCGCTTTGCGCATGAGTAACAAGAAAAATTGAGCCGAACCTAAACTCACGCCACTTCGCGCATGAGTAAACACAGTCGTTAAATTTGTGTTAAAAGTCGTCAGAAGTGTCAACAATACTCACTATCATCATTTTCGGTGTTTTTGGCAACACCTGATAAAACTGAAAAAAAAATGAAAACACTGAGAGAGGAATCACTTTGAAATATTTGTATAGGTAATACAATGGTTTCAAGGGGTATAGAGGTCTTGCACGGCAGCCATGTTGCATGGCAGGAACAATGAAAATGTATTGCATTAGAAAGAACATTCTTTCCCATAGGAAAAATAATCTATTGTTCCTGCCATGCAACATGGCTGCCGTGCAAAACCTCTATTTGCAATAAAAACCTCGAGTAATATTTTAAAATTGTCCCAAAATATCACGAGCCGCTTCGGCTGAAGTGTCAACAATACTCACTAAAATCTTTTTCGTTTTTTTTGGCAACAGCATCTGAGAAAACCGAAATTAAAACAAAAATGAAAACATTAAGAGAGGACTCACTTTGAAAGATGTGTATAGGTAATACCATGGGTTTTTAGGGGTAATTGGGATGCAAAACCTAGAGTGATATTTTAAAATTGTCCCGAAATATCACGAGCCGCTTCCGTGAGTGATATTTTGAACAATTTTGAATTTTTCCAAGACGTATTAATCCCAGGTTCTCCATAGGAACCATTTTATTATTTGTTTATACTACAAGGTTGAGAAATGTTGCTTTTTCTAACGCTCACCCTGTCCACAACAAAAAAAAAAGCTACACTTAAATGTTTTTACCTTGAGCGACGGATATTTTGGCAACTTTGCTGTATTCTCCTTCTAAGACAACCTAAGATATCGAGATCACAAACAAAAGTAAAAAATTGCACCCAAAACGTTTATTTAAAGTAGACAATGTTCACGAAGGTGGATATAATTTAACATACGGTATGCATTTGAACATCCGATGGACTTAACATTGGAGTGGGATTTGTATATGTTTATTCCTTTCGTACAAAAAAAAGTATTGCATTATACTTAAGTTAAATTGTTTTGAGCCAAATTCGTCAAGCTTTAAACCTAATTGCGATACGTATGTTTTGAAACTGTTTTCGAAACATATGCTATAGTTTTGTCCCATTTTATTCTCTTTATTTTAATTCGGGACACAAAAATGTCCGCGGTTTTCTTTTTTAATGCTTATGGTAATTCGCTCTTTACAAATATTTATTGGCGGTGCAGCCATTTCATTTCCATTTCTGTTTTTGTTATAAAAAAAAAAAAAAAATTATACAGACTTACTCATTGCAATAAGCATATAGCTCCAAACAGCATATTAGACTTATTTTGATACCATACGCGCTCTTAGTTAATATGCACTAAATCTATATCTGCTCGTTTGGAAGTTAAGACAGTGACTCAATGATGTTGCGTTTACTTACGTTCTTATTAATGCTGATAGCCCTCTGGTATACATTATACACCTGTCCTTTTTCAAGTGCGCTATTTAGGTAACCTCCATAGTCCTTCTCGTCACCAACTGTAAATTTCCAGACTACTTTGCGCACCGGATCATTATTTATCTCTGCAGCAATGTAAAAGTTCAAGTCTGATTCGGAGGCCTTTTTTGAATCTTTCAGCTCTAAACCATAATCAGCTGGTAAGTCTGTAACACCGTCAGCAACTTTCTGAACTATAACCTGATACGCACTGAAAACGAAAAAACATAAAATGTTTTTTTTAGAACAACAAAGCAATATAGCAATAGTCATAATGAAGAGAGGAGTCTGTCTGGGAATCAGATGTTGGTACTTATTGAAATTGGAAAACCTTCGGTTATTGAAATGCAAACATAAATAGAGAAATAACAGTCGTTTATTGGGTTGATTTGTTCCTAGCAATTGATATACCGACCAATAGGAGAATGGAAACAGAATGGAACAATGTAAACCAATTTATCATTCGTGCAGTCAATCGGTCAGTCACTAACGGTGTAATCGCACTAGAGGACAATTAGGAGATTGTTTCAGGACTTTTGTCTCAAAAGCGTATTCGCACCAGGGAGGAAAGTACGAAAAAATCAGTTCCTGATTAGGTCCTAAAGTGTAATGCAATGCAATGCAATGTAATGTCGTGGATAAGAGGACAAAGATACATGTCCTCTTTTACAATATTTTACAAAGGGGACCGCTGGCTGCCGCTGTCGGTCCATTTATGAGGCTACTGAAGATAGACCACAACACCGGGGACTACGTCCCCTGCTCTTTTCGAATAGTGTGTGGGTTCTTTAACGTCTCACAGAATTATATAAGAACAGGGTTTGTAAGACGAGGCCTACGGTTTTTCGTCCTTATCCGAGAAGACTAGAAAGTCTAACCATTTGCAGATATTATAGCAAAGACAGCACTTTCTCCTCAGTTATTTAAAGACCCTGACTGTTGGTCCGGCCGGGATTCGACCTCCCGCTCAGCAGACTGGCGCTCTATCAACTGATCTAATCTCTTTATTGATCAATGATCATCTGATTTGTTCAAATATGTTCATGCAACAGCAGCAGTTTGGCACCAATTTGATCCTTTTCATCAATTTAGGCATCTACTATTAAACAGAATGATCCATATCATTGTTATCCATGTTTGTCGACCCGTAAGACTTGGACATTTGATTCTAAAAATTACCTTATTGGGCCGTTTGTTTGTTTTGCAAGCCATAACTGAACAATAGCACTTGACTCGGAGACGCTTATAGCTGATACATTGCTAACGTCTGGCGCCAGAGGTTCTAAAAAATGAAACATTTAGTATTACAAGTAAACTGCTGAATGGCAAATATCCCAATAACTACAAAGTTGTCGAATCATTTGTACTGTTTTTAAATTAAAATTGAGCGCGATCAGGGTTGTGTTCCAATGCTTAAGTGTTTTATCGTTTGTCTCACGATGGAGTCACTTCGGATGTAAATCGTACACACGTCGGGTTAAAGAGGCTATCCACATTGTAAGACACCAGCCTAACAATAAGGGTAGATAACAATGGTCCAGCAACACAACGACAGAAGAACAGTGCAACAGGAGACCGAAGAAAGAATACCTTCTCACCGGAATAATGAGGATCGAGTTCCACCAATCAACTCCGACCATCACGATACAATACAATACAATACAATACAATACAATACTGTTTATTGTGTCATACGCTTAGCTATAAAAGAGTATGTTATCATAGACGCCTTTGAAAAGCTACGCCTTTTAAAAGCTACGACGATAACAAACCAGCTGGTTTACAGGTATTCCACAGGTATTCCACAAACGGTGATACGTTATCAGTTGAGATCAAATGACTGCATCTTGAGACTTGCAAACAATAATATACCTTGTTGTTGTACCTTAACACGATCTTGTTTATTAAATTCATTCCAAGCTTGCAGTGTGGCGATTTTATAGTTTTCTGTGTAAATTTTGACTCATGAAGTGTTAGATGGATATTTTCCGCTCCAGATAAGCCAATACGACGGGAGAAAGAAATGGCGTTAATTTTCCTTAAATTATGAACATTAACCCTGAGCGACACATGCAAATTTGTTCCTTTGTGATGGTAGTCAGATTACGGAAGGCTTTTCACTTCCGTTTACGTAAACAACCAATCAGACTACAAGTTTCAGTCTCTAGGCCAAATTCTGGCCGCGGGCACCAGGTCTTGTGAGATATTGTGTCACGCCCACTTTTAGCTTGCGATCAGAGACGAGAAACTTAGGGCGCTGCTAAAATTGTGCGTCATCGCAGATTACATAGGGGAAGTAATAATTATAATAATAATAACAACAATAATAATAATAATAATAATAATAATAATATTTAAATACAAACGTACAAACATGCAGTATTACAGTATTTAAAAAAAGGAGGACCGTGACAATCTAGTAACAATCTAGTAACAATCCAGGCTCATTTAAATAGCCTTATACTGAGTTAAGGACTGACTGCATGATGAGCCATAAGGCTCCCTATCTATAATGAAACGCCATCAGTTTTCCTATCCAATTCGCTTTCAACTTTTAAGACAAAAAAAAACAGACTTAATAACACGTTTAATAGTTTCGTCATAGAGGTCCTTGAATGTATGTTTAACAATTAATTACATAAAGAAAGGACCATTCAAACTTGAAAAACAACGAAAACAAAACAAAAATAAAAAATGCTTACCCGCAATATCTGTGTCCACATTAAGGGTTAGGGGTAAACTGTTACCACATTTAGAGACACCATAAACCTCAAAGCTGTACGAAGTACCAGGAATCAAATTCGTCAATGTGTATGTTGTTGCTTTATTTGCACTTGTTGATCCACTGTCTGAAAATTGCTCGTCGTACTCCTTCTTTCCAGTGTACTTGATCTTAATAAAACAAACATAAATAACTTTAGACTGTAAGAAAAACAGAAAAACAAAAATTGCAATAATATGAATTCAATTTCTTGTTTATAGAGACCATGCTCGAAATAAAAAAAAAAAAAGCTGGTTAACGTGAGAATTATTAAAGAGATTAATCTGGTGCGTATTCTGATGAAGAAAACTGATGAGAGAGCCTGACTATAAATCACCGCCATCAAAATGAAAAATGAAAACGTATGTTTTTGTCATAAATTCAGGTCTTTGATTACCGCCTTGGTACAAAAGTTGGAAGGTGCGTGATCATCACGCATCCTCCAACTTTTATACCAAGGTGGCTTTCGATGACCTGAATTTATGACAAAAACATACGTTTTTAGTTGCAACCCTATCCCTTAATATATATTAAAAAATCAACATTGCGTATATTTATAGCTAGATAACCTATGATGTATTCAACAAGATACGGTTAATGGTATTAAAAAAATCATTGCCCGACGAGTGAATTCCACGCGAAAAACCGATAACACGAAGCGATGAAGGCGATATCGGTTTTTCAAGTGAAATTTAACGTAGAATTCACGAGTCTGCAATGAATTTTTCATGAATCGCATATGTCAAAGAAAAACAACGTTTCCTGCGAGAAAGGCATGTGGTCATTGGAGCCGAACAGTGAACGTTTGTGGTGGAAATTAGGCTTTAATACTTCGAAAGTTTGTTATCGCCGGCCGGCACACTGTTATAAATACGAATTTCATCACAGCGGCAAGTATCGTTTACAGCATTATCGTTTGCTGTCTTTTGGAGTTTTTAGTTCTATTTTCATATTTTGGGACCGTAAGTCTATACTAGATCCGATATGCTGGGTTTCTTTCAGCATGGTTTTGTCCATGCATTTGAATGTTTACATTGGCTTGCCATGTACATTCAGTTTTTGCGAGACACCATTGTGACATCTTGGGACGGCTTGTTCCCCGCAACACGCGACGTGGCACGCGTGATGCGGGTGACAAGTTGGTTCCAAGGTACGGAACTTGATATTGTGAACGGGTCATTTTGCAATATATTTACGACTGCATTCTTGTAGTCGTTCTTAGTTTGCTACAAGCTACACCGCGCTGACGAACCCAACAGGGCGAAACAGCTGTCCGCGGTTGCTACCCTGCTTTATCGGTTTCTGTCGTATTGGTGTCTCACAAAATCTACTTTTTTATGTAGTCAGATCAGCCTTGCAGTTTGTCGGTTATACTTGTTTATTTTTTTTTTGGCTGATTAGGTCTTTCGTTGATCCTACGTATCGTTTACAGCATTATCGTTTGCGGTCTTTTGCAGTTTTTAGCGGAGCACTCGCCGAGCCGAAGGCTCGGCTCTGCAGCCCCATACTCATAGAACCGTCCCGTCATTTTTCATGGTCATGGCTAGCGGAATGTTTCGCGGGCGCGTCTGTCCGTGTGCACGTCTGTCCACCCGTTACGTCATCATCGATGATGACGTATATGAAGAGAGAGGAACTGGGAACGAGGCTTTGTTTTTCGCGCGCTTCCCCGCGGCTACAAACAGGGCAGTTCGCAAAAGCTTGCCTCCGCGCCCTCCGCGCCAAAACCAACACAACGACCACAACCTGTACTCGTCAATGGAAAAATCAAGGAGAAAGACAAACAAGATACGCCAATTCCTGAAGCAAACAAAACGGACCCTAAAACTCGCGAACGTTCTGAATATGACGGCGAACAACCTTTGCCGACGAGCTATTGCCGACGAGGAAAAACACTGGATATCGGACAAACAAGCATAAACAGAAAAGCAAGTAACTGTCTAAATGCGATTTACAAAAATTGCTTAGTTAAGCCTATGTAAGCTTAATTTTACCAGAAGAATGTTCTCCAATGTTTTACATTCAGAGCTAAATTCACATCTTTGAATATCCGTGGTTTTGGCAATGAAGCCAAACAACGCTCTGTTTTTGATTTTGCGAAAAATTCCCGTTCTGATTTTATTTGTTTACAAGAAACTTTAGCGACAAGTCAAAATGCGATAAATTCTCTGACAGCTAAATGACGCGGTAAAAGTTTCTGGTCGCCCGCTCTTGGTAAACAAGGCGGCGTTGCGCATTTCCCTTTCGTAAACGGTCGTTGCCATTTTAGCGACACTTAGAAAAATTTTCACCAATTTTAGAATTATTTTTTCTATCAGAAAAAGAAAAATGGAATATAATCACCTGGAATCGAACCCGGAACCTCTGCATGCTAACATCTCTCTCTTACCACTAGACCACTGGGTTGATCCGGCAAACCCAAGAAAAATTTAATTATAAATGGTGCTTTTCTTAATATATATCACTAACGGGTCACCCTAACCCTAAATCTTACCTAACCGTGAATCTAGCTTAGATCTAATAATCGCTTTATCTAGGCCCAATTTGATCTAATAATGATAGCCTATTTTCGTCCCAATCCAGGCATAAACTAGAGAGAAATAGCATCGACCATTATAAAAGGCTTGGTTACTAATGAATGCTAATGATCGCATCGACCGTTAGAAATGGCATCGACCGTTTGCTAATAATGGCATCGACCGTTAAAAATGGCATCGACCGTTTACGAAAGGGAAATCAGCGGCGGCGTTGCCATTCTTGTAGCTGAAAATACTGATTTCAAATGTTTACAATGGAAAAAAAGATTCTTCTGGTAGAATTGTTAGTGTTTTAACTGAACTCGACGACACCAAAATTAATTTGGTTAATACTTAAGCTTATGCACCCACGAATCCAAGTGAACGTATATTTTTTCAGAACTCTTTTAAAATTACTGGCTATTTTAACTGATAAGTTTGGAGGAAATCTTACAAATTCCACGGATTTGAAAGATCTGCACAAGTGTTCATCGTTTATTGATATCTGGCGCAAAAAAAACACGACCGACTGAAAAATACAATGCACATGGTTTAACGCGGATAAAACTATCGGTACACGTTTGGATAATTTTTTTTTTATTGCTCAGGACTTATATGATTCCCTTCTAAAATGTGAAATTTTGCCTTGTGTTTTTTCCGATCATGATTCTGTTGATTTATCCGCAATTTGCATAATGCATTTTCCCGTGGACCAGGACTTTGGAGGCTAAATTTAGAATTTAATATTTACGATATGATCTCAGAAATTATTAAGAAACATGTATTGTACCGGAAAGCATTTAATTCCATTCAGCTTGGTGGGATTTTCTTAAAGAATCTATAACATTAGTTGCTATAGATTTTGGTCGAAGTTAACAACGCATATTTTATAATCGCGATAAGGCCACGCAACTATAATTTCTTTGATCGAAGCAAAAGGGGCTCTTATTTAAGGAGATAACTTAGCGAAACCACCATAGAAACGCTCGAAAGAGAAATTCGAGCCGTTAATTTATCCCAAATGAGAGGAAACCAAATTCGTAGCAGAGTCAAATGGCTTGAAGAAGGTGAAAAACCTAGCAAATTCTTTTTTACGCTCGAAGCAACACGGCTCAGAAAAATACTGTTCATTCTATTTACAACTCCGCCGGTGTTAAAGTCTTTTAACAAGACTCCGGCTCATTTCGATTTTTACCGTAATTTGTACTCGCAAGAACCTGTTAATTTAACAGTCCAAACCGAATTTTTGAATAAACTTGAAAACAGATTAGAGCGAAATTTTATCCTGCCAAGAATCAGTTTTATCTTTGGCTAAAATTACCCACGCAATGCGTGGACTTTCTTCAGGGAAACCCCCCGGTTCAGACGGACTACCTCAAGAATTTTACGCTAAATTCTGGGATCTTTTTGGCCTTATTTAGTTTGGAAAATAATTCTTTCAGTGATTCAATGCAAGGAGGCGTGACTAGGTTACTTTACAAGAAAGATGATAGGAAAAACTTAAAAAAATTGGTGACCCCGCCATTTCGCTACTCGATGTTGATTACAAATTTGTTCAAAAGCTCTTACAAACAGACTTTCAGAAGTGTTTACCCTCGATTATTCAAGAAGTTCAAACTTGTTCCGTCCCAGGTAGGACGATTTTTGAGAATTTATTTATTTCTCTTGCGTGACACTCACTGTCAAGCAAATATGAAAATTATAGCAAATCGTAATTCCACTCAAGTCGGGGGTGAGGCAGGGAGATCCCCAGTCTCCACTTTTGTACATTTTATGCGCAGATGTTTTGGCTACCAGTGTAAGAAAGGATGATACTATTGAAGGTTTTCTCCTTCCAGAAGCCCGAGGAAAGCGTTTTAAAATTCGCCAATATGCGGATGACTCCACATGTTTTGTGAAGTACATTTTTTCTTTAGACAAATTGTTTACCTCGCTTTTCAAATACGAGACAGGTACAGGGACTAAATTAAATGCCATGAGGTTAGGAGCTTGGTGCTCACATCCGGAGAATCCTTATGGCCTGACGTGGGTGTCAAGAATGTGAATCTTGGGTGTCTGGTCTAGCAATGGTAATGCAAATTTGAAACCGGATAACTGGCTACCACGCCTTTCCAAGCTAGATTATAATTTGAACCTGTGGAAGGGTGTGGGGTGTTTTCACTCCCACCCTATCGGCACTACTCAGTACTAGGTTTTTAGTTAATGTTAAGACTATTTTCTTTTACCTATGAACTTCTGCTTACGATGAGAATGACATGCGAGCGCGCTTTTTCATTAAGACCATACTTATGGTATATGGGTTTTTCGAAATAAGGCAACTTTCCACAATGGCACCGAGAACTCTCGGGCCACTGTAAGGGACATGAGGAATGACATCACAACACAGTTGCAAATTGATTTCTCCCGAATGACCGAACAGAAATTTTCTGCTTTGTGGTGTCATCCGAATATTTGTGAAGCTTGTGACTCATAATTGAGCTACTGGCAACTCATCATTTCCAAATCAGTTTTTCGGGTAATTTTCCAGACGCAACAGATGTATTTTATTCAGAAAATAGTCATACTAGTTATTCTAGACCTAGAAAATGTTGTTTTGTGAGCTGTTGTGTAATTTGTGTAGTCTAGATGTACTGTGCAGACGGTCGCGTTATACGCTTACTATTTTTGAGAATTGCTAAAATTGAAAAATAGTCTGGTCGTCAATCTTAATTCTAATTTTTCTTGTGGTTCCGACCTAAGTTATTAAGCTTATTATTATCGTTTCTGTTCAGAGAGCTCCGCTGTTAGGCTAAGCCTATCTATATATATTAGTTCTATTGACAAGTAAACACCATGCTAAATGTGGAAAACCTTTGGACAAAAAAAAGGCAAATTTGTGAGTACTGATAGATTAGTTATTTAACCGGCATTCAGTAAAAAAAAAATGCTTTTCTTATTGCGGTCGATCACTTCAATTCATGAGTTGACGACGAAGAATCCGGACACGCATCTGCGATCGAGCAGGAATATTTTTATTCTCACTATTTCTTCACGACTCATTTCTACTTCCAGACTTCCAATATTATTGCTTAATCATTATTGCCTTTTGTATCTACTGTGCAAGACAGGAGTTGGGATACAAGTTTTGGTTTTGAAATAAGAAAGTTCGCTGAAAGCTCTACTTCGGACAGCAGCTTTGTTTATTACTCATGCGCGAAGCGGCATGAGGTAAGGTTTCGGCTCCGTTTTTCTCGTTATTTTTTATTATTATTATTTTTATTTTTTGTGTCACGATTTTGTATGCAAATTTATGCACGCATATTTTAAATTGTGCACTTCCGGTTCATGTCTTCGCCATTTACACTTCCTGTTTAGTGACTTCCGGCTACTGTCACTTCCGGTAAAAGAGCGTTACTAACGTGTAACGACAGCATCTCCTACAACCCTACATACATTACTATGTTCACGTTTGGTAAATATAAGACTTAGAAGAATCACTGGCTTCATTGTGGTACAGCTTTCATTTCCAAAACATTCAATAGTAAACAACGTGGTTTGCAGGAACGATGACTGAATGAAAGGAGTAACTTATCTCCAGGTCGGACATCTTCTTATCATGTTTAAAATATATCATAAAATTTTCTTACGCGTGCGCATGAATGAAGGCTGCTTGGAGCATCTTGTTTTTTTAAGCAACCGGACAGCCGTTTCGGCGTTTAATAGAAATTAATTTTAATTAGCTCAGTACAGTGTACTTGTTTTAATAAACTTCTTTGTTTGATTTAGACATGTTTTTTCTGGGCATGAAATATCGTTTTTTTTTTTACTGGTAGCTCGCTCGCTTCTTGTAGGACTTCAGTGTTAATGGCTTCTTCAATCTCTACAAAAGTTCACAGTTTGGTTAAAATTGAGAAGAACGGGAATTCACTCTAGTTAACTTTATCATTAGTGAATGGCACGGCTGCATTTTTCGCTTCAAATAAAAGCTCACTATATTAAAAGAAAGTATACATACTACATAGGGAAAGTACACAAACATCGTCCTACGAAGATGCCATGCAATATCACTTCTCAGGTATGCAATTCCACGCTAAATATCCTCGCTTCGTTAGCCAATAAGAATGCGAGTTTTCTTTTACATATGTAATTCTACTCAAAAATTAAATTTATCGAAAAGTAGGGAAATAAGACTTATATACTATTGCCGCCGCGGTGACACGAATCACTTTTACCTAGGTAAAATCAAGTTACCTAGGCTTTTCAGCGACGGCAACGAGAACGTGCGGAAAAAACAATAGGTTTAATTAGCAAAACAACGGTTCTGCACGTGCGTTACACACTTTGGTAAATTTCTTTGCCGTTCTCAGCAAAACAACACCACGAGGTTTCTTTTCTCTGTCTGAATATGAACTCCTTCCTTGCGAATTCAACTCCCTAGCATTAGACAAATTACTGAAAGTCCTGGAACAATTTGGAATAATCGAGGTAGTTTAATTCTTTTAACTAACGTTTTCACTGTTGTTGCCGTCTCGGTTGCTTTAGAAATTTTCTTTTTGAATTATTTAAACCTTAATTGCACAAAACAATTTGAGAATTTGCATTTTCATTGGCATGAAAACGACAGCGAGAGCGTGTAGTGCGTGCAGATAAAACCTCGCTGTCAAAACTTGGCATTTCATTAGTTGGTTTACATGGGAAAACCAATGGACCCTACTATCTAGGTAGGTTTTTACCTAGAAAAATTATATTGTTTTCCATGGCGTGACCATTAAAATTTACCTAGGTAAATTTTACCTACATAACATCGGTTACACGTAGAAAACCATTTAGGTAAACTCAAATTTAAGCGTGCCGTGTAACAAAGGCGCTATTGTTTTTTCAGGGCGTGCGAATAAAATTTAAAATCGGTTACACGGAGAAAAAAAACTTTCCCTAGGTAATTTCAAATTTCAGCATGCCGCGGCTATTGTAATTTCGAATTTACCTAGATAAAAGTTGTATCGTATAACCGCGCCTTTTGATATTATTCAACCATTTGCTGCTTTTGGGAAGCAAATTTTTATTATTTTTTTTATTTTATAATTTTTATACTTCCTTGGGTTGATTTTTTTCTTACCGTAAAGTCGAGGCCTTCCTTTGGGGTAAGTAATGGCTGTTTCCATTCTAGTGTCACGTTTGTTGCTTCAAGGTATTTCACTGTTAAGTCCTTGGGTTTATATGGCTCTGCGGATGTAGGAAAGTGCCCAATATTACAAGTTTCAATCTAATAATGAGCCCGCCTACATCGGGATAGCAGATGCAGTTTTATCATACAAGTACTGAGATTTATTCATAGATTGGCAGTGATGAAAAAATCGTTCTGTTTTTAGTCACAGCCAATAAGCGACGCGAACGATGAAATTTAACTAGCGAAAAGAACATCGTTCGCGACGTCTCATTGGACGAACGATGTTTTTTCACGAGTGAAAAGTGATCGTACGGGAAACTACGCTATCCTTGGCGTGAAAACTGGGAAGCCACCTTTTTTCAATATGTCGGAAAGATTTGCGGACGCCTGTTCCGTTGACAATTTTATTACAGAACAAGAAAACAAAGCCACGTCACAAAAGCACAACGAGATTTAAAACTTTTTCAAACGTTTTTGGAAACAAAGAATGAACTTAGAAAAGTTGTAGAATTTCCAGCAGTGGAGCTGAACGAATACGTGTGAATTCATCATTTCGGTCAGAACCAAAGATGGCAAAGACTGAGAGTTTTCGCTCCGACGTTTATTGGCAAGCTTTGAGCGACATCTAAAGAAAACAAAATACTCTGCCAGTATCATGAATGACCTCGTATTTGAGAAGACAAGGAAAGTCCATTTGTCCAAACAGAAAGAGTTGAAGAAAAATGGAAAAGGAAATAAGCCAAACGCTTGAATAGCTTTAACAAGTGATGAATTGAATACGCTCTACGAAAAAGACTTCCTTGGTGCACGAAATCCCGTAGCGCTTTTAAACACACTGTGGTTAAATAACACCATGCATGTTTGACTCAGAGGCTGCAAAGGGCATAAAGATATGCGCTTGGGTGATGTTAAGTTGGAGCGTTGCCACGATGGAAGAGACCGAGGCCTTTGGCAACAGTTATGATGGGCAAGCTTGACTTTAAGTAACATTACTTTGAATAATTCAAAGGAAATAAAACTAGCTTTTATATATTATTTCCATTTTTTTCGATTTGTTGAAATTTTGAAAAGAAAATGTTGACTCTTTTAAGTTTTTGAGCGATTAAAACTCATTTCAGCGTCTAATCGTTGTTGTCATTATTGTTTGAAAGAAATCTCAGTACTTATAAAATAAACAAATAACCTCATTGTTGGTTCGCTTGAACGATTTTTATTCACGATTTGGAAGAATCACAAACGAACTAGCGAGTCTTCGAGCGAGTAATCTCTATTTATTATCAGAAAAAAATAGTTTTATTAACCTGTCAACCTGTATTATTATACATTGGTGTCACTAGCTCGATTTTGATTGGCCATAAGCACGCAGCTAATTATGCTTGCTGTTCCTGTTACGTCATACCTACAGACAATAGTTTTATGCATGCAAAAGTGACGTAATACCTACAGACAATAGTTTTATGCATGCAGAAGTGACGTAAGTTGTTTACTTACAAGTTGGCTGCTGTGCATTGATCACTTTTTTGTGCGCGCTCTTATCTTTACAAGTGCAGCTCAGGAATATGCATAATAAAACAATTATTGGATTCGGTTTTCGCATGATAGCGATAATTATCAAGGCCTCAGTTTGTGTTATCCGCCTCAGCCTTAACACAAACTTTGGCCTTGATAATTATCGCTATCATGCTCAACCTCATGCAATAATTGTTAAATATCAGAATGAAATGAGAAACGTGAACGCTGACGAAAGTTATGACAGTTGATATTCCATTATAGGCATGAGCTGATGAAAGCTCATAAGAGCTGTAGGCAGACAAACGAGGTTCATGTACCGATTCCAAACGCCCATACGAGAATATACACGTAAAAGTAGTCAAAATTTTGTTTTTAATTACCGTCTATGTGAAACGATATTAATTATTACTGAAATTCATCAGAAGCGTCCATGCACAAGCTTAGAGCAAGCTCCTGGTCATAATGATGAAAACAAGATGCATCAGCCGGGACACTGTCCCTTTTAATTGTCTCTCGGTTGCCAGAGTTCTGATGGATAATCAGTTTATTTTGTGACAGCATAAACTAAATCACTTAAACTGATGACATAACAAAAGCAATTTCAGAAAGGTTGTCATTCGGTGGTGTTGAAGTGCACGCGACAAAAACAAACGGGTTATGGGTTGTAATAAAAAAGTGGTCCACGCTTATTATATGACATAATGACATAATGTATAATAAAAACTCACATTATCGAAATAAACTTGAA
Organism: Cladopsammia gracilis; assembly: GCA_022457155.1. NCBI lineage: Eukaryota > Metazoa > Cnidaria > Anthozoa > Scleractinia > Dendrophylliidae > Cladopsammia > Cladopsammia gracilis. The sequence continues at coordinate 2,822,928 of JAJGOT010000018.1, forward strand.
CTTAGTCAGCAGAATGTTTCATTGAAAATCTCAATGCAAATAGGTCAAATAGGGACAAAAGAAAACAAAACATTATTCCAACAGAGCCTCTAAGATTTATAGAACCGTCTCTTAGGGGAGCAAATGTCTCAGTTAGACACTTGGGAGCTTAGTTATTTATAACTTTATGCATCATAACAGCAGTGTTTTTTTTTGCGTCGCTCCTTGATGGTGTCCCACTGAAGAATGTTTAGAATGTCAGAAGACCCAGTTTCCCAGTCACTTTGGGTTATTATCCTAGTTGCACGATTTTGGAACCTGTCGATTCTATCCGATAGAGCTTTGTTTAAAATTTCCCAAACAACGTCACAGTAATCATATAGAGGTAAGATTAATGAATTGTACATTAAAATTAGCATTTCTCTTGGGACGAAAGGTCTCACTTGTTTCAGACCAACAAGGCCAGACGATATCTTTTTTGCTAACTGATCAACATGGTTGGAACACGATAAATGTCTATCATTATGGACGCCTAAGGATTTACTGGCCTTAACTCTCTTTATCGGATCATCACTTATTTTAATGTTAAGGGGAAATGTCAGTTCGGCCAATTTATAATTCGAACAAACTAATAGATATTCGGTCTTAACGACGTTTAGACTAAATTTATTTGCTACAAGCCATCATTGCCTTATGCAGTTCACTTCATTATTGACCATTTTTTCCAGATTACTAAAAGAAAAAGCCGTAATGGTTAAATTTGTGTCATCGGCAGATAATCATGCTTTTCACAATTTAGCGAATAAGAAAGGTCATTTACGTAAATAAGAAAAAGTAAAGGCCCTAAAACTGATCCCTAAGGTACACCACAGGAAATATGCCTCTCTCTTAAAATAAAACCGTTTACTTTTCACACCTCTGATGCCGACCGGTGAGATAAGACTTGAACCAGGTAATGGAATTAGGAGGGAGAGAGGGAGGGAGGGGGGGGGGGGGGGGGGGGGGGAGGAGGGCGGGAAGGGGGGTTGGCTTGCATGTTAAGGGGATTAAATATCTATATTTAAAATCAAGCGTATAATTAAACGAATGATGGCGGCGGTGGATGGCATAAGAAAAAAACGAGTATACTCACTCGATGTTTGCAACTCTATGTTTGGACTATAAACGCCAGGACCTGCTCCAGTATAACCTCGAACTGACAAACTATATACGGAACACAACTCGAAGTCGTAGAGAACAGCGAATGTTTCTGTTGAATTGATACTACTCTTGTCGATGTTCGATCGTTTTGACCTCGGTCCACTGGAGACCTTCTCTCGTGTCACCTCATAGGCGATAATTGTTCCATAATCTCTCGTTAGAGATGCCCAGGAAATATTAAAAGTGGTTCCATTCACTTTAATGAAGGTAACGTTTTCTGGACCAACTGTGGGCGCTAAAGAGAGGCATGAAAACAGTTCATCAACATATCCTTTTTTTTTTCTGTTCTTTGGTATTCGCTTGACACTTGGGAACACTTCATCGCTGGGCACAACAGAAATGTAGGCAGATTTGTTTACATATTGTACTTTCTTTACGTTGCTCGGTACAGTAATTTTGTCGTCGCTGTTACAAGGTTTTAGACTCTGAACAAAGCCGATAGTCTGTCCATAAAACGTTTCAAAAGAGAAATTCTCTGTTTGGTTTACTTATATTTACTTATATTTAGTTATTCGTCTTAATGTCTTAGTAATTTTAGTTTAGCTAGATATATGTTTTTCATGTAAAAAATGTCATGGAAATGTGAAAATAAAGTATTGCTGTTGTTGTTATTGTTGTTGTTGGTGAAATGATAGATGAAGCCAGTGCCAAATTAAAGGTTCGTCGTTAAACTAACCTGAATCATGTGCCGTGTTAGAATCACTGCTATCAATCCGAAAATAAGTTTGTGAAATACATTCTCTTTCACCCACGTCGAATTCAAGTTGACACAAACTGCATGCACTAACGTTAAAATAGACCTTACCATATTCCGGAACGTCCACCGATAATGAAGCATTTGTTCCTGGTTTCACAGTCACAGCCCTAACAATGAACTGATAGGACACGCCTCCAAACGCACTTATTAAGTAACTGAAGATATTTTTTCCAAATGTGTCTCCTTGAATATTGTGTTGGCCTTCATTATAAATAAAAAACACAGTGTAATTTCTGATGATTCCATTCTCGTTGTGAGGTATGCTCCACGTCAAGTTTATCCTTGGACCATGTGCCATACTTGGCGCTACTATGCTGTAGTCAAGGGGTTCAGGGGCGCTTGGTGCTGACGAGAGAGAAATAACAAGGAGTAATGATAGTATTTCCACTGACGTCCTACAAAGATTGATTGCCAATACAATTGGTTTTCAACCAATTGGAACTTAAAGGGGTATCACGCACGGGCTTCGCTGAGCAAATAGGTGAGAAAGGCCTAAATCGCAAAAATAAGGCGATCATCAAGTTGCATTTTTTTCTGACTCTTTATATACTACTTGAGAGAGGACAAAGTCCGTTTCGGGAACGGCCCCATGGAACATTTTGCCTTGCGCCCGGGAGGCCCTCGAAACACGTCGGGTTTGCGTCGCCGGCCCAATTGAACAATGAGAGCACTAGAGGAAATGGAGGAAGCGCCGGTTAAAAAATTCGTTAAAGGACAGGTAGAAGAAAATGAACACATTTCACGGGACGAGTACGATGAGATGAGGAAAGAAAATGACAGACTAATGGACAAAAACTTATACCTGGAAGACGCTATTGAAGAACTAAGTGACATAGTTGATGAATATAAATTGTGTGAAAAAAGTCGTGGTGTGTAATTAAAAAAATAAATAATTGAAAATATTGTGGTAACAATGATTTCATCGAAGATTTGAGGCCAATAACTGTAATGTATGCCCTTCCACTGTAATCAAATAGCGGAGATATCGTTTTCGTAACAGGTACTCTGTTTTTCTTTGACCGCACCAATTCGTCGAGCGATTTCACGAAAGTGCTCATTGGCCGGCACAGCTGTGCTGTGACGTCATATCTTTTCGGATGTCATGTGAAATTAAACATTTATCGAGGCGCAAGGCCTTTCCGCTCATCGAAAACGGCTTTCAACATCACGCGTCAATAATTAGTCAGAACCTATTCCAGCTGAAGAAAGCAAATTAATTAAAAAGCCCAAGACAATAGCAGAGCAGTCGGTAATGGTAAAAGCCTTTTTGTATTTTTGTGCTACTCGACGGTAGTGATCAGCTTCATTCTCCGATTCTTTTTGAAAATCAGAGATTTTTTTCAGGCGAAAATCATCAGCAGTTGGCAAAACTGGATAGGGATTTTCAGTTTCACCGTATTGTGGTGCACTCGGCAAAACATTGGCCGCAGACATGATGATGCAGAGAATGTAGTTCCAGGCTTCAGAAGTTATTCATCGCTTTATTGCTACATTCCTGTTTCCTATGCTCAAGAGGTGACCACACTCATCAGGCAACTTGAGCGAATGACCGTTAATTTAACTCGGGGGAGGGTGCACCGCGGGTCAAAACTTTGGTGGCGTCTGATCTCGATTTGCGTATGAGGCTTTTCGCCATTCCACTTCGTCTTCTTTGAAACCAAAAACGTTGGTAAAAGGTCCTTTCGATGGTTCGATGGTTTCGATATAGTAGTTTGAAAAGGTTACCCGAGCTAACGAAGATGTCTTTTTTTCAAGAAGGATCTGTTAAAGATTCTTAGTCCAAACCTCGGCATGTGTAATTTAAAAAAGTTAAAAAAAGGCTAAGGGCGGACAACTTCTTAGAAGTTTAAAAAGTAAAAATTAATAAAAAACGTTTCGGTCTTGTGACCTTCATTCAGTTGTACAGCTATTGGGAAGGTTGTTAAATATAATTCTACAATCCCTAAGAGTAGTATTACCTAACCTACACAAAATAACTAATTACGAGATAAAAGTAGATTTTTTCAAGACGCATCACGTAACTATAATGTTAAATTTAACAAAGAACAGATCTAAACTTAACAAGCTCCCCATTGTGAGTCCCTGAATAGTTTCAGCAATTGGACACATAACAAGTTCCAAGAATAGGGCACCTAAACAATTGAATCATCTTTATGGACTTGACCGATGAATAACCCCTCGAATTCTTCGTCTTCGACAACATGTTGACCGCTTTCCACGAGGTGAACCTTTTTGGTTGAACAATGCGAAGCTAAGTGGTTTCGATATTTGCACTTTTGACATATTTTTACAAATGCTGGGCATTCTCTTCGAGCATGAACTCTTCCGCATCTTTTACAGGCAGTTGTGGGTCCGCTCTTCTTCTGTTGGTGGTTCTGATGGGCCTTTGGCGAAAATTTTCTTGGCGTAGTTTTCTTATTTACATAGTAGACGTTTGTCGGTTTTTCAGTTATCGATATCGTCTGGCGTTTAGAATATTCCGACGCTCTGTACATGTCAACGGCTTTCTGAAGATCTAAGCCGCTTTCTTACAGTAACTTCTCTCTCAAGGTATTGCAGGATATTCCACAGACGATTCTATCTCGAATTAAAGTGCACCTAGCCCCCAATTTCTTTTTGCTTAATCAAATCTTTTTACGATAAAAAGTTGAATAGTTAAATATTTCTTGCTTTTTAACGTCGCGTTAGAGAGTTATAGAGATTTGAATTTACAAAGTGCTAATGAGATGATGTAAATTCGGGAATTTGCCATTATTTCTACGTCAATTAACAATAAGCAGTATGCAAATTAAGGAAAATCAATTTGAGAAATACCAAATATAAACTGTGGATAGTCAATTGATTCGTAAAAAAATATTACTCGGAGGTAAAAACAAGTAGTTGTATAATAAATGATTCCCGAATTAACGTCATCTAATTAGCATTTTGTAAATTCAAATCTCTATAACTCACTAACGCGACGTTTAAAACAAGAAATATTTAACTATTCAACTTTTCAACGTACATAGAGTTGATTAAGCAAAAAAATTGGGGTTAGGTCTACTTTAAGCTCTCACACAGTTCGCCAAATTCACACGTGCTCGCTCTGGTGCGAAGCTGGGTGACAATACTGGTCGATGCTTTCGGTCGCCTGCTGAACGCATGTGAAGAACTTGTGGCGTTCAAATGTGATGTTCCGTCTGGGATTGCAATATTCTTCAAATTTCTGAAATGATACGTCGAGTTTTTCCTCCGCGGATGACAGAGAGGTGTTGTAAATCTCGAGCGCTTTCTCTACGATGTTATGAAGAAAGATGGCGACTTTGCTTCTCGGGTTTCTTCATCGATCCTGAAGCTTCCATGTACAGTTGAAATCGCATTTTCCATTTCCGTCAGTTTTCTGCAACATTCCCTCTGGAATTAGCGTTGAGGGCGGCTTGAATTGACTCATTTTGCGTTAGACTTTCTTGATTCAAACGGTGTTTGAATGATCACTTCTGACGCCATATCATGTTTATTGAAGAAGACCACGTGACTAGTATGACGTAACGTATGACAGTCATTGGATGACTTTCACCTGAAGACCCGGGTGTAGACGCAGCTCCAGGCTGAAACGGCTGTGTTGTGTTAGCATCGTCATCGTCGTGGTCATTATCTTCGGTGTGTGGAATGAAAAGGAATGAACGTCTGAGGAAACTATGTACGTGTCCGTTCCTAAACTAGACAAAGGGGTCGTGCTCGTCCCGGGCTCGTTGTCCCTGGTATTTAACGCTATTCAGACTGGGCTTTTTTAGGCAATCTGTGACTAGGGGGGGGGGGGGGGGGGGGTGGGGGGGCTCCTCGGACCCCCCTCTATATCTCTGGAACCAGTAAGGCTAGGACCATGAAATTTTCCCACAATGTTCACCTCCATACAAGGAAACATCACACCCAGTTTTGACCTGCCACACCTAATTATGACGTCACAATGACGTAATGTTTTTGTTTTTCCGACGTTTCTTTGATATTTTTCCATTCAGATACTTAAAATATCAAATATAACTGTAAAATCATCTCTTTAATATTAAAACATAATAAATACAAACAAGGACACACTTGTAAAGCGAGAATAAGCAATAAAAAGCGATAAAACTATAATTTTGAAATTATTGTCCGCCATCTTGGATTCGCCATCTTGGATTTTCTTTTTTCTTTTGTTTAAATTAAAATTTAAAAAATATCTAAAAGAGAAAAGGATCAGAATGTATAAACACATATGAAACTAATGTCTATTATCCAAACAATGAACTTAGAAGCGTTATTTAACAAATAGTACAAAATGTTTGTCCATAAGTAAAAGAGAGCAAAATTTACCTCCCCCTCGCCCCCAAATATTTGATGTTAAAAATTTTTGATGTCTTTCAAGAACTAGGCCCAAGAAAAAACTATTCTAAAAAGAAAATGCAGTATAAGTCTAAGAACAAGATCTTAAAATAAAAAATTCACCATATTTTAATATTTTGAAAACCTATGTGTCGAAAACCGGTTGCAATGGCCACATGGTTAATCACACTGACATGTTATGGATACCAAAATGTCCGTAGATAAATTCTAGGAAAAGTCAGAAAATTTCAGCCTCATAGCTATTTCGGTGTAAGAGTTATCACAATTTTACTGGAGGGGGGGGGGGGAGTTCGAAAAGTCCCCCCCCCCCCCCCCCCCCAGTCTGAATAGGGTTAATCTAGTCGTGAGCGGACAGGCCAACAACTACTTGGTAAATAATGTTTTCCGGGCGCTTGTCTCAAGGCATTTGGTCTATTTTGCTGGAGAGAAGCTGCAAGACACCGATGTCTTTGATATTAACAAGCTTTACGAGGACCTTTTTCCTGGGAAAGGCCCAACGAAATATATTCCTCGAAGGGATACAGTCTGAGGATTTGTGCAAAATCCATTCAAATTCAGGGGATAAGAAAACCTTCGGTGTTGACAAGGAAAAAAAGCTGAACACGGTTTCTGGAAACAAATACAAAATCCGCCTAGACTACGAGGTATTAAGAGATCATGGTGTTTTCTATCCACGCGCTCTCTCTAACGCGCTTGTATTCGAGCATGGTTGTTCAAGGCTCTGATGCCAGCAAGCTGGCCTATGAGCTGACGAACATTCAGCTCGAATATAAGGTACTAAATGCCGTGAAACTGGCCAAAGGAACGACAAGTGCCTATCTCAATGGCAAACAATTCATGTACGAGCACGCCACTCACCACAAAACGATCACAGTCAACAGGGCGACAGACACAATAATCAACGAGAGTATCAACGTCCCGCGCCTCTCAATGAAAGGACTCCTCCTTCTCTTCAGCGAACTTCACGAGGGTGGTGCAAGAGACTCGGAAAAGTTCTTCAACCCCGACATCACCGGCGTGAAGATCACCGTGGGCAGCATCCCCAATAAAATCTACAGCCAGGGCATGGAAGGCCGAGATATGTGGGAGGAGGTTCGCCGATATTTTGGCGACGATGACACTAATAGTGAGTGCAACATGGACGCCACGAAGATCTACACAGGGAACACGTTTTGTTTATTCATCGATCTACGTTCTATGAGCGACAAAGAACTACATGGCAGTGGCCTCCGGCTTGAAAACACAAAAGACGGCGTCCATCTCGAGATCGAGAGAACCCCTTCGGGCAGCGGCACAGTGAAATGCTACATTTTCATAATCAGTGACGCCCAGTTCAACCTCTTAAATCGTGAACTGTATGGCTGTATTGAGTATTAAGACAAACATAATGCATATGTATATATACATGGAGCCGAGCAAGATTCCATTCAACGAAATGTCTTGTCGACCAGCTTTGCGGTTCCTTCATGGGTAAGTTTGACTGCATCGTGTTAATTTGCCCAACCTCTGTCCACAACAAGACCTATGACGGCTTCGTTGATAAAGACTCACGCATTTTTGTTATCAACTGCTCGCAGTACGATGTTGAATTCCTTTTAAAACTAGCCAGTTTCTTTTTCGAGGCCACGGACACGCTCATCATTCACGACGACTGCGCCGCTTCGAAAGACGTGAAAGGTCGCACGAGCCAGCTGGTCTCCCTCGGGTTCAGTGCACGCCATAGCGGCATCAGCTTGTTGGTCTTGGCCCAGCAGATCACCAGCATTGCGAGACCGTTTAGCGAAAACGTCGCGGCGATCGCAATTATACAATTACAATTATATATTTGTAAAAAAAAAAGGTCGGAAGACTATAACTTCCTCACGATTTAAGCAAGTGTTCTGAAACTTTTTATACGTTATCACGACCTCAGTAAAAGTATTTCCCAGCACCAGTCTATCTTCAGCAACCGATATTAAAACATTGCTAAATGTTACGGACCGTTTCTTTACAATTCCGGTTTGTAAAAAGCGGCCGGCAACGATAAGACCTATTGAACTTGCGACTACCCCCAATTACGTAAACAAAACAGTCTCTGATCAAATCATTACCAATGGAGGAATTATAAATAATAGAGCTCCACGCAGCTATATAAAAGCGAAGCGAATGGATGATAAGATCGCTGCTTTGACTGAGACAAACTTCAACTTTCTACAATTTGAATAGCTTTCTTTTTAAGCTACAACTCTCCCTGCTAAGGTTGGACTGTCTACAGACAATTTTCGTGACAAAATCCTGCAACGAGGAAAGCCAAGCATGACAAAAATAACATGTGTTCACGGCCGTTTCCGGTGTGCGACAAATACAGGTCCTGTTATTTCTGAGGAAAATACTAGAAGTTAAAAACTTTCTTACATAAAATCCAACATGCCGCGCCGATAATGGCCAAAGCAACACAACCAACTGCAACGCGAAAACGGACGCTAAAAGAGTTGAAACTCTACAAGAGAAAAACTAAAAAAAAAAATTTGGACAAAAGCTGCTTTTTTATGTAAAAACCTGCTTTAATTTTTACAATTATATAATTGTAAAAAGACAGCTTTTTTTACGTAAAAAAGCAGCTTTTTTTTGCAAATCTATATTTTTTAAAAAAGCAGCTTTTTTACAATTGTAAAATATATACAGCAGCTTGCAAACATTTTGCAAACGTATATATATATATATGTATACATAATTGTATGTTACGCTCACTGTTCATACAGTTTGAGCACTCTCTGGATTGGGTGGAGAGCCTTGTAAGAGGTGTTCACTATTGGCATATTGCTTCGCTAACTGCTCGCAGTTTGAGCACTCTCGTGACTCCACAATGCAATCCCACAATGTGTAACCGTACATCCTGTGCCCAAGTTCAGGAGTTGCCATAAAGCCATTATGATAACAACCGGGAGGGCACATTGTATACATAATTGTATATATATACACAGCAGTTTGCAAAAATTTTGAACCCCAAAATATATCATGATATCCAGATATATAGCATTGTTAGAGAATATATATATATAATATAAGAATATATATATATATATATATATATATATATATATATATATATATATATATATATATATATATAAAACAATCACAAACTGGAAAATTCAACTTTGCCGATATTTCGTCTTTATTACAAAAGACTTCATCAGGGCAACTGATTTACAGCGGTTAAAACCGTTACTAAATACGCGTTAGATGATGCGAGACGCTACGGTTACAATACAGTTCAATCTGCACGCGCACTATCAAGCGCGCGCGTTACAACAATATAGCGGAAATAATCTTAAAATACATCCCTTCTAGGGTTCCTACTACAAAAGAAGTCGTCACTATTCAAACCCTGTGGGTAAATAGACCGAAGCCGGTAAGCCCACTGGGCCTCTCGCTCCCTAAGATGTTGTTCCATCGTACATTTATCAATTAGCTGAATTCTAACATCATCCAAACCATTATGATCCAACTGATTGAAATGCTTATAGACAATATCATCCTTTGACTTAAGATCAGCAGATAGCCTTCTGTGTGCATTTAGTCTAGATTTATTTACCCACAGGGTTTGAATAGTGACGACTTATTTTGTAGTAGGAACCCTAGAAGGGATGTATTTTAGAATTATTTCCGCTATATTGTTGTAACGCGCGCGCTTGATAGTGCGCGTGCAGATTGAACTGTATTGTAACCGTAGCGTCTCGCATCATCTAACGCGTATTTAGTAACGGTTTTAACCGCTGTAAATCAGTTGCCCTGATGAAGTCTTTTGTAATAAGGATGAAATATCGGCAAAGTCGAATTTTCCAGTCTGTGATTGTTTTATAAGTTTGTCTGGATTTAATATCACGACCAAGATATTTTTGATGAATTTAAAATTATATATATATATATATATATATATATATATATATATATATATATATATATATATAATCTTGGTTACAGCGGATGTTGTAGGTTTATACTCCCATATCCCCCATGAGGAAGGTTTAAGTGCCATGCGAGATGCTTTGAGAACAGTTACCACACCTTCCGTTCCCACAGAGGACTTGGTAGATTTGGCTAGGCTAGTGCTTACTAGCAACAATTTAACATTTAATGGTAAACATTATGTACAAATCTTGGGTACGGCAATAGGTACTAAAATGGCCCCATCATATGCCAATATTTTTATGGGTAAACTGGAGTCGGATTTGTTAGAACGGTCACCAGATAAGCCCCACATTTGGCTTAGGTTTATTGATGATATTTTTATGATTTGGTTGGGGGGAGAGGAAAGACTTAAGGTATTTATGGAATACATGAATTCCTTTCATAGGACTATTAAGTTTACTTTTGATTGGTCTTTTAAACAGGTTAATTTTCTTGATGTTAACTTCTTGCTTGATAATGGGGTAATTTCTACGGATTTGTATAGCAAGCCCACGGATAAACACCAGTATTTGTTCCACACCTCTTGTCATCCACACTCATGTAAGAAGGGTATTCCCTTTGGACAGGCTCTAAGAATTCGCCGTATCTGCTCTAAAGATGCTTTTTTCGATAAACGGGCGGGGGAACTGTGTGGGTATTTGGTTAGAAGGGGTTATAACAAGCATTTTGTGGAAAGTGAAATTGCTAGGGCGCGCAGGATTCCTAGGAGGGACACTCTTAAAGATAAAGGGCCTAGTAGTAATAAACGACTTCCTTTTGTAGTGACATTTCATCCGGCACTTCCGAACATCGGGGAAATATTGCATAAACTACATCCCGTCTTGCAGTCTTCTAGGCGTTGTCGGGGAGCTATAGAACATGTGCCCATGGTGGCATTTAGGCGGCCTAAATGTTTAAAGGATATTTTAGTTCATTCGGCATTAGGGTCTTTGGATATTAAAAGGGGCTGCTTTAAGTGTGGAGTTAGTAGATGTAGGGTTTGTGATTTCCTTGCCTTAGGAACTAATTTCAAGAGTGGAGTTACGGGTAGAAATTATGTAATTAATTCTAGCATGGATTGTAATTCTAGTCATGTAGTCTATCTTCTTTCATGCACCGTTTGTGAAATGCAATATGTAGGATCTACCATCACTAAATTTAGAATTAGGTTTAACAACCATAAGTCTAGATTGGTAAATCACAACAAGCTTAATGCTGATGGTAAGATTAAGGATGATTGTATCTATAGACATTTTAATCAGGCTGATCATCAAGGTTTAAGTAATATCAGGATTCAGCTAATTGATAAATGCACTACGGAGGAAACGCTTAGGGAAAGAGAGGCCCAGTGGGCTTATCGCCTTCGAACTATTATCCCTTCGGGGTTAAATAGCGATGACTTTTTTTGCAGCAGAAACCCTCGAAGGGACTTGTTTTAATTTAGATATACACATAACATAGCTTTAATTTTGTAGCGCGCGCTTAGCGCGTGCAAGGTTGTTATACATGTCTCGCGTCTTACGCTACTTGATGTATATTTTGTAACGGTCGGTCACGCTTAGTCAGTTGCCCTGACGAAGTCTTTTATAATAAAGACGAAATATCGGCAAGGAGTTTATTGTCTTTATTTCCATATTTTGAAGAATATTGATTAACATTTTGGAAGAAAGATCCAGACAAAGGATGTTTTTGAAACATTATATATATATATATATATATATATATATATATATATATATATATATATATATATATATATATATATATATAATTTTCACTTGTAAAACAATAAGCTCCGACTCCAGTCAAGACTTTTGACAGGTTTATTCTCAACGTTTCGGCCTCACGGCCTTCTTCAGGAGAATTATTGCACTATGGCTTGCTTACAACATTTCAAAATTTGCTATTAACGGAAATGCGGTTCGTTACAAATACGAACTCGCATACGATTAAAAAATTAAACCTTATTGGCTGCCGCGCGCATTTGAATAACGTAATGGAATAAAACAAACAGACATGCGCGCGCGTGCACAAAATGTTAACTGCTTAAGACTGGCCGTTTATGGCAGGTTTTATACGATCAATCCATAAATTTTCCCTCGCACGCCTTATCTCCGTATCGTGTCGTCTGACTTTTTCAACCACAGTTGGTTTAAAGTGCTGTAACCCACACGCTCTGAAGTGTCTAACTGTTGGGATGTTTTTGTTACCGGTACTTATATCCGAACGGTGTTGATTTGCACGTGTTCTTATGCAGTTCGATGTTTCCCCTACATACTGTTCTTTACATTTCATGCAGGTGATCACGTAAATCACGTTGGTTGTTCGGCAGGTGATGTTTTGATGTATTTGAAAGGTTTCACCGGTGTTTTTACTTTTGATTGTTTGTGCAAACTCTCCATAATGTTTGCATGACGCACACCTTGGGTCAGAATTACACGGACAGAATCCGGGTTGTTTTTTGCTGTTAGGTAGGGTTGTCTTGTGTGTGCGTGCGAAGTGAATTTTCAAGTTTCTGTTGTTTCGAAAACTACGACTGCAAATTGTGCATGTACTGGCTGGAGGCTCTGGTATGGCGATGTTGTTGAGTAGCTGTGCGTGGTCACCGTGGTCAGGCTCCGCTGGTAGTCGTTTGCTGGTGAGTAGGTCCGAGAGGTTTCTCCCTTTGCGAAAAGAGATCAATGTTGGGTCACGGAAGACCTCCTTACATCTTTGTGAAGCGTGCAATATTGGTTGGTGTTCTTTGATGATCTTGTTTAAACATCCGAGCGCTGGGTTATAGGTGACAACGAGTGGTACCCGCTCCGTGTTGTTCTTTTGATTCTCCATGTGCAGCGCATCACTCCTGGACGTTTGTCTTGCCTTTGCGATTGACTCTTTAATATGTTTGCGTTTGTAACCCCGGTCAAGTAAGATGCTGAAAAGTTCACGCGCTCGTGTTTCGAAGAAATTATTCTCCGAGCAGATGCGGCGGAGTCTAAGAGCCAAGCTGTATGGGATGGCAGCCTTAGTGTGGCGCGGATGACAGCTAGTCCAATTTAGGTACTGGTGGGTGTCCGTGGGTTTAGTGTAGAGATCCGTTTTGATCTTGCCGTTATCAAGGATCACCTGTACGTCAAGAAAGGGGATGGTACTTGAAGATACTGTTTGTTCAAATTTTATGTGTGGGTCAAAGCTGTTGCAAGTATCAAAGAATTGTTGGAGTTTGGTTTTACCAATAGTCCAGAGGAAAAAGATATATCAATAAATCTGAACCACACCAACGGTTTCAGGGTGGTTTGAACTAATAGTTGTTCCTCTAGCAGTCCCATATAAAGATTTGCGTATGTAGGGGCCATCTTGGTACCCATAGCGGTTCCTGTTTGTTGAACGTAATGGTTTTCGTGGAACGTCAGGTTGTTGGATGTGAGCACCAGCCTTATAAACTTTAGGACAGTTGTTTTCCTGTTTTCGTCATAGTTGTTGACACGCATGTAGTGTTCGCACGCTTTCATACCATTTTCATGTGTGATGTTGGTGTATAATAATTTGACATCCCATGTGACTAATAAGGTATCTGCAGGTAATGTTTTGTTGTTGTTAATTTCGTTTATTTTTCTTAGAAAGTGATTATCGTCCCTGAGGTAAGATGGTAGATTTTGTACCAGTGGCTGGAGTTGGCCATCTACCCATTTGGAGATGTTAGACGTAGCGGAGTTAATAGTGTTGCAGATAGGCCGCGCCGGTGGTGGGCGTTGTGGTTTATGGATTTTGTACAGAGTAGATGTTTCCTGGTCGGGCTTTTTCTTCAACTAGGTAATTTGCAGTATCTGGGTCAATAACGTTCGTAGCTAGGGCCTGTTGTACTGCTTGTTTCACTTTGCCAACAAACTCAGGAGTAGGATCGCCAATCACTTGTTGGTAGACTTTGTTACCGTTTTGATCTACACCATTAAGCTGATTGTATGCTTCTTTAATATAATCATTGCGATTTTGTACGACAACAGCGGCTCCTTTGTCGGCTTGGAAGATTACGATGTTTTTGTCGCGTTTTAGCTCTTTGATCGCCGTGCTTTCTTCCTTTGTGATGTTGGAGCGCAGCTTAATTCTACCTCTATTCGTCTTTTCCAGGATGGATCTTTCCACAGTATTGATGTAGCAATCTAGGACCTGATCTCTACCATTGCTGGGAGTCCATGATGATGGCTTCCTGTACAGAGTTTTCCGCCCGTCTTGTGCGTTGTGTCCGTCCCAGAAAAACTCTTTCAATCGCATTCGACGACTCCATTTGTTTACATCCGCCGTAAGCTTTGTTCTATTGACAGCGATTGGCGTTGGTACGAACTTAAACCCTTTGCTTAGGATATTTGTTTCGTGTTCAGTTAGTGCTCGGTCCGACAAGTTAATTACTGTCTGCTGATGGGTAGCTCTGCGTATGATCATGTTGCCGCGCCTACCCCTGTGAAGACGCCTTGCCCGTTTCGGTGTTGTAGTTTGTGGTGTTTTGTTGGGTTGTACGCACGTCGATAAATTGCTATTGGGGTCGGCTATGCTGTATTCAGTAGTGGAAATCTCGGAAGCTAATTCCGTTTGTGTGATAGGGTGAGCACTCGCTGCCGTGGACCTAGAGAGGTGTTGCTTGAATTTTTGCAGTTTTCTGATGTACAATTGGTCCCAGAAGGCCTTGCTTTGTGTTTGAAGCCAATTTGTTGCTATAGTAAGTTCACTGTTTTTCAGGTGGCCGGTTAGAGCGGTCAGTTTTGGCTCAATCTGACTCGCGAGTGCCGCGCACTTTTTCGCTTGGGCCTGAATTAAGATTTCCATTAATTGTAATGATGTCCCGTTAAGTATACTATTCCACCTATCATAGAGATCGCCATGTAGTGTACCAACTTGCGGGGTAAGTTTGATCTGGAGGCCTGGTGGTATTAATTTTCTATCCTTATACAATGATAGAAAGTGTTGATGCAGTTCCCCAGCAATCACTTTCATTTTAGAACGGTAAAGTTGCCAGAGTCTGTCATACAAAACACCAAAACACCAACCCCTGATGCATCACGAAAGAGCAAAAACCGTCAAAGAAACATCACGTGGTTCAACCCGCCATACAGCCAAAATGTAGAAACGAAAGTCGGTAAATGCTTCCTCCAACTAATTGATAAACATTTCCCTAAATCCAATTTGCTGCACAAAATCTTTAACCGAAACACGCTTAAACTGAGCTACAGCTGTATGAGCAACATTAAAACCATTATCTCCAGCCACAACAAAGCCCAGATTAGCAAACCATCAAATCATTCAGGACAAATTGATAACAACTGTAATTGCCGAAACAAGAATTCTTGCCCACTTGAAGGAAATTGTAATGACCGGAACATTGTCTACCAAGCAGAGGTCGTGACTCCACAGACAAAACAAACATACATCGGACTGTGTGACACGACATTTAAGGAACGCTACAATAACCATACATGTTCTTTCAGGAACGAAAGGTACAAAAATGTAACCGAACTTAGCAAGTACATATGGAGTCTAAAGGAACTGAAAATCAATTACCAAATCAAGTGGAGAAAAGTAAAGCAAGCTAGGTCGTATTCAAATGTCAACAAAAAATGCAATCTTTGCCTATGGGAGAAATATTTTATAATTTGTAAGCCGGAAATGTCGACACTTAATCATAGAAACGAACTGACATCGATCTGTAGACATTCTAAGAAGTTCCTGTTAAATACCGCGCTTACCTAATATAGATTTACCCGATTGTTTAGCGCTTTTGCCGTCCAATCACATCTCGACATGTCACGCCAGTAAGCATTGTCCCCCATTTTCAAATTTGTATATCTTTACATGTAACCGTTGTTGTTGTCAGTTGCCTGATGATTGCTTCATTAGAAGCATGAAACTCCCAGTAGCAATTAAATGTTTTTGAACTAGTCCGACTCCAGAAATTCATCTTTATTCACAGCTCTGGTTCTACCATCGAGCACTTTTATAGCGGGATGAAGTCTTCAATTTTTCCACTGGTGGTTATATATATATATATATATATATATATATATATATATATATATATATATATATATATATATATATATATATATATATATTACAAATTAGTGTGGGAAGGGAGATATGGAGAACTAATTGCCTCATAATCTTTGGATCACCAACCTATTCTCATTAGGAAGGCGATTCACAGCCATTTCTGAAACATATACATAGACAGTTAAATTGAGAACAGAAATTTTCACAACAAAGATTATGAGTGAAAAAGTGCCTCAGCCGGGAGTTGAACCCGGGTCTCCTGATTACCGGACAGATGCTTTAACTGAGACAACCACACTTATACAAACAGAAACAACACATTTGTGGCTTCATAATGGAAAGCTCTTGGGAGACATTTACACAAATTCTTACTTGGGGAGAGGACTGTGAATCGCTGAACGACTGGGTAAAGTGACGCGATCCTAATTGCATAATTTGTGTAAATATGCACCAGATCATATTAACTCAGGTGTAACACGAGTTATGAAACATCCACTCACGTGTACATTCTGTTATGTTCAACCCACGTGCAACATGAGTTATATAACATACGGTGACCTGTACACTATTTTATGTAACAAGAAACGTTTACAGTCAAGTGATTACACGACTGACTGAAGTAGTAATAATTTACATATTTGTCCCCGTCTACTATTATTCGTTCAACGCTTCGCGTATTCATGAGTTAAAAAGGAGAATATAAATCACTTACCATCCTGTTTTGTTCTCTCAACTTCTACAGAACTGTTTGGTCCATCACCAACAGAAGTAAAGGCCAATACTTGAAACTCATATTCCGTGTATTTATCAAGCCCAGTAACAATTTCACTACGAGTATCGTTATCGTTGATAGTTTTCGTGTTAGTTGGTAAGTCAGCAGGGCTTTTCTTTTTGTAGAACAGTTTAAATCCTCTGATGATTCCATTTCTGGAGTCTGCTGGTGGTAGCTGCCAGTTCGCAGAGATAATGGTAGAAGACGTTGCAGCCACAGTAAAACTGGTTGGAGCTTGTGAAGGAGCTATAATTGATGAAAACAAACTTTGACTACGTATTTCTCTTTCAGAGGCCATATTATGAATCTTATCAACTTAGTTAACACTTATATAAGCATGAACTATAATGCAGATGCATTTTGACACAATAAAAGTAACAATTTACAATAAAGCGAATTTTTATATATATAAAAAATATATAAAATACATATATATATATATATATATATATATATATATATATATATATATATATATATATATATATATATATATATATATATCGCCCACCCCAAATAGACGCCCGACTCGAATAAGTGCCCACCCCTTACCGCCCTCCCCACCAACACCTCAAAAACATTTTTATTTGTACTGGTCCAGCTTGAAGAGGAGCATCAATTTTGTACCCCAAATTGGCTTTAAATTTAATTCCTTGACTGACCTCAGAAACAAAGCTCAGATTTTTAATGAACTGTTTATACTTTTTATGCCTTATTTATGTTTGAGTCTGAGTTTTGTTTTATTTGATTGAAGCAAAATATACTTGTTATCCTTTGTTTTGTTATTCTGTAAAAATGTCCTCATTTGATGAAAATGTCGAAAAAATAATAACCACCAACCCTCAAATAACCACCCACCTTGAATATGGTGAGCACCCAACCTCAAGGTCCCAAAATGAAATAAGCACCCAGGGCACTTATTGCAGTAAGTATGGTATAAGAGAGTAACCACAGAATTAGAGAGTAGGGGCAAGGGCATAACGTGAAGAAAACAAAACAAAAACAAAACATGTGGGTTTGTCCTTATCATGGTTAAAGTATATAATATCTGGAAGGCAAAATAGAAATGTGGACTAGAAAAAACTTTTTCAGGCAGATGAGGGACATACAATCCAGTATTGAAAAGCAATGTACAATATAATATATGAAATACAGTTCAGTGTTGTACAAGTGTGTCTGTATTGTTGTCGTGATACCAATACCGAAACTGTGATTTTGTTTAACCTGTATATAAATCAGCCACAAAACCACAAAACAAAAGGGCAAGGGCATAGGAGGTAAAGAGAATCAAAACAAAAACAAAATATTTGAGACAGAGAAAAAATATATAGGTTTTGCCTTTATATTTAAAAAGATTTCAACATCTGGAGGGCCAAATAGCAATGTTGACATGGTTTTGTTTTTTTAAAAGCTTTTTTTCATGCAGATGAGGGACATACAACCCACTACATCAAAGCAGTGTACAAGGCAACATGAAATACTAAAAATTTAATGAAAATCAGTGTTGTATTAGCTTTTATTTAATGAAAAATAAAATAACATGACATACTGTACAGTTGATTTGCTTTCTCTGAGAAAGATGAATCTCTAAAACATAGATACATTTACTATCTTCGAGTTCCTTATTGTTAAGTCCATCCTTTTGGCTTCGATGTGCTTTACTTCTCTCCTCTAACATCCCCACACGTACAACAGCATTGTCTTCTTTCTTTCATTATAACCATACTATATGTACGTATGTTCTGGTGTGAGCTGAAAGGACGCGTAGGTATGCACACTCCAAGCATTTCAAGGCCAGCACATCCCGCGACCGTTAAACAGTCATAGCTCTGAGTATATATTAAAGAAACGAACTGATATTAAAAATAAAAATTATTATAACACTACGTGTTCAAATTACAACATATGCAAATCATAAAGCTTATAAAGCTTATAAATTATTCAAAATGTCCAATATATAGCGTGAAAATACGAATTAAGATAACAATAGAAGCAACAAACCTCCCTCAAGCGATGAGTGGACAGCCACTGTACGTGATGTTTGGTCTCCTCGCCGATCGCGACGCTTCTCATTCGAATTTTTCATCATTTTGATCCAGCCCTGTTTCCTCGTAAAATACTCAACCCAGCTCGGTTCTACATAGAATACGAGGGCAACGTAATTTCCGACTCAAAAAGGCCCGATGGAACGGCCTATTTTCTAAATTTAAAATTTCACCATCGTCCGCCATTATTTTGTCCGCCATCTCCCAGTCGTCTCCCCTCTTTCCTCCTTCCCATCACACCTCGCGCTCCCCTCGGCCGCGCTCCTCTCGTGAATTGAGATACAACTGGGGACGAATCAGCTGAAGCAAGTAGTGCGCGCACATGTATTCTTTAGGCGCGCATATTTTTAACGGTTTTATAACGGTTAGGTAGAGTGTGCGTCTTGCAAAATCATACATATAAATAACGAAGTCAAACAAGGGATCAGTCATTGTAAGGAGTGGGAAGGGAGACATGGACAACTAATTGCCTCATAATCTTTGGATCACCAACCTATTCTCGTTAGGAAGGCGATTCACAGCGATTTCTGAAACATATACATAGACAGTTAAATTGAGAACAGAAATTTTCACAACAAAGATTATGAGTGAAAAAGTGCCTCAGCCGGGAGTTGAACCCGGGTCTCCTGATTACCGGACAGATGCTTTAACTGAGACAACCACACTTATACAAACAGAAACAACACATTTGTGGCTTCATAGTGGAAAGCTCTTGGGAGCCATTTACACAAATTCTTACTTGGGGAGTGGACTGTGAATCGCTGAACGACTGGGTAAAGTGACGCGATCCTAATTGCATAATTTGTGTAAATATGCACCAGATCATATTAACTCAAGTGTAACACGAGTTATAAAACATCCACTCACGTGTACATTCTGTTATGTTCAACCCACGTGCAACATGAGTTATATAACATACGGTGACCTGTACACTATTTTAGGTAACAAGAAACGTTTACAGTCAAGTGATTGCACGACTGACTGAAGAAGTAATAATTTACATATTTGTCCCCGTGTACTATAATTCGTTCAACGCTTCGCGTATTCATGAGTTAAAAAGGGGAATATAAATCACTTACCATCCTGTTTTGTTCTCTCAACTTCTACAGAACTGTTTGGTCCATCACCAACAGAAGTAAAGGCCAATACTTGAAACTCATATTCCGTGTATTTATCAAGCCCAGTAACAATTTCACTACGAGTATCGTTATCGTTGATAGTTTTCGTGGTAGTTGGTGAGTCAGCAGGGCTTTTCTTTTTGTAGAACAGTTTAAATCCTGTGATGATTCCATTTCTGAAGTCTGCTGGTGGTAGCTGCCAGTTCGCAGAGATAATGGTAGAAGACGCTGCAGCCACAGTAAAACTGGTTGGAGGTTGTGAAGGAGCTATAATTGATGAAAACAAACTTTGACTACGTATTTCTCTTTCAGAGGCCATATTATGAATCTTATCAACTTACTTAACACTTATATAAGCATGAACTATAATGCAGATGCATTTTGACACAATAAAGGTAACAATTTACAATAAAGCGATTTTTTTCTAAATAAAGGCGAATTGCTTAAAGTCATGATGACGCCCAACCTTGAGTTTTTTTTTTTTTATTTTCTTCAAGACCACTCATGATTAATACATCTTCAGTACTGTTCGTTTATCCTTGAGGCACATTTTCGTAAACTTTGGAGAAAATCGGTTGTCATGACAACCAGATATGAAATCAATAGTTACGATAAAGCGGATTTGTTGTACTAAATTTTTTTGGTACCTCGCCGAAGGTTCGCAAAAATTAAAGCAAATAAATAAAAATAAATCTTCAAAACGTAAATATATAGGTATCGGTCCTTCGCAATAAAATAACTTTAGCATGGTTACAATGCGCCCCAATGTCAGTGCAATCATTCATCATACATTTTTCCTTAAAAGTAAAAAAAAAAAAAAACAATTATCTAAGTAAACAAAATGTAAAAAAAGAAATCATTTATAAGTAAACGATATACCATTACAATTTGATTACGGAAAATAAATCAAAGACTCGTATGAGCCACCTTGTGAATATGCAATGCTTTTTTTTTACTTGGCGGATATCGGTCCAGGAGTCACAAAAAAAGTCACGAAGCGCGAGGCACACGACGAGAGGGAAGAAAAAAAAATAAGCGCCTGTAGACACACAATTGTTGTGGCTCTTTCGCCCACCACACGCCCCAAACACTCACATATAAGTATCAGACATATAACAAAACAGCAGCTATTTTGAACCATGCTGGAGATTCAAAAACTCATGCTGGATGCAACAACGGGGGTTCGTAGCTCTGAGACACAACTAATAAACAGAATAAACACGAAGAAACTATAAACAATAAGTTATATACTAGTGTTTAACAGTTAGGAGAAAGCAAAAATCATATAATATAAACGCACAGAAGCATTGTGTAATCTTGAACTGGTATATAAGCTACGTATACGCGACGAACATTGTTTCCCATCGCAAAATACATCTCACAAAGACGACCATTCCTCGTCAGTTGCCTGTGCAGTTTACAAACAAACCTATCCAGTTTGAAACAGTGTGGGTGCCCTGTGATCGGTCTAAGCTTTCTGTTGTTACACAGAGCAGTAAAATAATTGATGGGTAAACGAATTAAGAACATAACATCACTCAGTTCCTAATGCGCATTTGTGTCACACTAAGACATGTTTTTCTTGTTTAATTGAGCATTTCAAACCAAAATTTAGTTCATGTTATGCCCCCGAGACCGAGCGCTTTCTCGTAGGCTACACATTTAAAACATGTAGCGTTTACCTAAGTGTTGAAAAATCCATTCGAAGTCTTCAAATCGGTTTTAATTTTATATACTGAGGCTGAAGTCAAAGAATTAAAGAGTAAACAGATTTAAAACGATAACAACTTATTTGCGTGACATAAATATGCACCAGATAAAATCAACTCAGGTGTAACACGAGTTATAAAACATCCACTCACGTGTACATTCTGTTATGTTCAACTCACGTGCAACATGAGTTATATAACATACGGTAACCTGTACACTATTTTATGTAACAAGAAACGTTTACAGTCAAGTGATTGCACGACTGACTGAAGTAGTAATAATTTACATATTTGTCCCCGTGTACTATAATTCGTTCAACGCTTCGCGTATTCATGAGTTAAAAAGGGGAATATAAATCACTTACCATCCTGTTTTGTTCTCTCAACTTCTACAGAACTGTTTGGTCCATCACCAACAGAAGTAAAGGCCAATACTTGAAACTCATATTCCGTGTATTTATCAAGCCCAGTAACAATTTCACTACGAGTATCGTTATCGTTGATAGTTTTCGTGTTAGTTGGTAAGTCAGCAGGGCTTTTCTTTTTGTAGAACAGTTTAAATCCTCTGATGATTCCATTTCTGGAGTCTGCTGGTGGTAGCTGCCAGTTCGCAGAGATACTGGTAGAAGACGTTGCAGCCACAGTAAAACTGGTTGGAGCTTGTGAAGGAGCTATAATTGATGAAAACAAACTTTGACTACGTATTTCTCTTTCAGAGGCGATATTCACAGGAAAAGTTGAAAATTTACATGCACATGTAAAAAGTAATTTACAACATGTAAATATGGATTTACATACTTTGTAAACTGCGATTTACATGTTAGGGTTTTGTAAATAAAATTTACATGAAATTTACAGCTTTGAACACACATGTAAATCTACTGTAAATAGTTATTTACATGGTTCTTGCTACAGTGAGAAAAAAGAGGGTTATGTAAATAACATGGAAATTATTCCACACACATTTACAGTATCTAGACCCTGTAAATAACATGTAAATCGAAAAAGGGAGCCTGCAAGGAACAATGTAAATAACATGTAAATCGAAAAAGGGAGGCTATCCTGTAAATAACATGTAAATAAAAAAGACAGATTATAAGGAAACCTGTAAATAACATGTAAATCGAAAAAGGGAGGCTATCCTGTAAATAACATGTAAATAAAAAAAGGGGGGCTATCCTGTAAATAACATGTAAATCGAAAAAAGGAGCCTGCAAGGAACCCTGTAAATAACATGTAAATCGAAAAAGGGAGGCTATCCTGTAAATAACATGTAAATAAAAAAAAGAGAGACTACAAGGAACCCTGTAAATAACATGTAAATCGAAAAAGGGAGGCTATCATGTAAATAACATGTAAATAAAAAAAGGGGGGCTATCCTGTAAATAACATGTAAATCGAAAAAGGGAGCCTGCAAGGAACCATGTAAATAACATGTAAATCGAAAAAGGGAGGATATCATGTAAATAACATGTAAATCAAAAAAGGGGGCTATCCTGTAAATAACATGCAAATCAAAAAAGAGAGACTATAAGGAACCCTGTAAATAGCATGTATTTCGAGAAAAAGGGGGCTATCCTGTAAATAACATGTAAGGGAGGAGGGAGGAGCACGAAAAGCTGAAACACGCGTGTGAGTATCGGCGCTTCGCGCCACCCCTCGAGGATTAGAGAGTCACAGTATCGAACTTCTTGATATTTAGAACTAAAGGCAGTTTTCCCCTGCTTCACTCTATTACAATTATTCGTTACCTCCAATAACTTGAAATTTTATTAACTCGAACTGTTTTAAGTTTTCTCTGACGGCTCGAGTCAAAAAAACTCACGCCAAAATGCGGGTGCCTTTGAAACACTGAAATCGACCGGAACCGTGGTATTGAAGCTAAATGAAAATAGGAAGCTGTGAAAGACATGAACACTGATAAATTACATGGGACTTCTACCATATCATCGGACTTTATCAAAACTCGGTCCAACTTTCATCGATGATCTGTACTATTTAAAGCGTATTAAAAATGCTCTTATTGAACTACATACTTATTGAATCCATAGCTGCAAAAACCATGTAATTAAAATGGGAGACTCCAGATACTCTGTAACAATATATCATGTAACCCTTTTAAAAGTCGTGTAAATGAAAATAGCGAGACCGATAAATTCCTGTAAAAGAAGCGCTTGAGTGTGCACTCGGGCATATTGTTGATTCTCGGCAGCCAGTCGGAAAATAAAACTGCAACAACAGACAGAGCCAACGTCAAGATAACTTAGCGTTCGGTATTGGTAGAATAGCTTACCGGAATAATAAAAGTACGAAGACTTTCCTTGAAAATGATGCCGCGCATGTGACGCGTGACACGCGTCAGAATTCTCATACAAAACAAGGCCGGTCCCCTTATTGAAAATGTTCTAGCACTGATAATGTCAAAAATAAAATAATAAAATAGGACAACTTTAAAGTGCAAAGAGAGATTCGTAAAAGTTGCGTAGTCTAGTTCAGTGGGTAAATGGCTGGTACCCCGTGAGCACCTGAAAACGTTTACCCTTTACGAGGATCCTGGGGAAATATAACAATAAATTTTTCAGTTATTCTAGGAGCAAAATTATATAAGCAGAAGCTAGATTCTCGTCAGTGACTCCTTGGAAACGGGAAAGTTAATTCTCCAAAATCTCTCCGTTGAGCTAAATCATGCTGGATCCATGCAACTCAGGGCCTACGAACGGGTACAATCTATGTTCCTATACATGACGCATCCACCGCTGAATAATGAATGCCACTGACCCGTAGGCGCCGAAGGCGGGATATTTTCAACGGTCGAATGGCGGTCGAGTTTGACTACTGGCGAAGCTTCGGGCCTTAAAACGGCTTTATTCAGTGGAAATCTCAATACAAAATGCCCTAAAAAAATGAAGAAGAACCCACGCATCTTTGCAGGTATGTTTTTAACGCTGGGTAGCGTTTCGATTTAATTTGTACTGTCAACCATGGCACGAATCCTACATGTACATGTTGAAATGCTAAATACTCAAGTCAGTTTATTTTCACAAAAATGGTGGGATATATTTCACTTTAAACCGCCACAACTTGATAGACAATGAATCGAAAAAGATCAGTTTTGAGAAATGTACATTAGGGTTTATAGAAGGTTACAAGAACACAGCTCATGGCACACGTAAGTTAACTTAATAATTTAAGCTTACATGTAAGTTTATACCTGCAAAGTTTTACAATACATGAAGGGGCAGAATACTTCAACTACATAAATCAAGACTGCTACTGTGGTCCAGCAGTCACCAAATCATAATTTACATAATAAACCTGCCATCTCTTTTTGGAGCTGCTACTGCGGTCTGCAGTCTGGCAGTCGACATTATTTACATAACAACTGTAACTGACCTCCGCAGCGAAACAAAAGCATTGTGTGTATTTCTCGTTCTTTAAGTGTGCCAAGCGAAAAATAATATAAAACGGTGAGAGCGAAAAATATAAAATGGTGAGCATACTTGCCCAAATTCACAGTCAACCACTTCGATTGTGACCGCGGTAGCAGTCGATTTTAGGACTTGGCTAAACTCACGGTCAAACACTTCGGGACCGCGGACCGCAGTAGTAGTTCATTTTAGTACTTGCCCAAAATTCACAGTCAACCACTTTGGGACCATGGTAGCAGTAAGTTTATGTTGATGAAAGTGGGCCAGGGATTCTGCAATAGCTCCTTTACCTGGAAATGCCTTAAATGCTTCTAACTGTCCAATGCCCAATACTGTCCAATACTATTGACTGAGTGGGAGGGCCGGACGGGAAAATAATTGGCTCAAGGTCATGGCGTAGGGACCGAGCGCAGCGAGGTCCGTGCGCCATGACCGAGAGCCAAATATTTTCCCATCCGGCCTGACCAAACTCAGTCAATAAGTATTTTATAATATGACTAGTAAGTACAAGAATAGTCGTGCAGTGCGAGGTCACTCTTGAACTCAAGCGGGGCCGGACGGCTTTTTCCGGACCGGCTCATGTCAACCCGTCCAGCCCCGCTCACGTCACCTATCAATTCTATTTTCTGTATGATTGCGTCAGCGGGGCCATACGGTACATTTAAATACAGTTTTGTAAGCTTACATGTATAACTGAGAAATATTAAGTCTTTAAAACAACAACATTAAGTGTGAATTAAGCTTAAATATGCAGATTGTATTGTGACTGGTCATCATCATCATCACTGGTCACTGGTCAGTATAAATAGAGGTCATTCTGCGAAAAGTTGTGTAATACGGCTTTGTATTTTTACAAATAAGGTGAGAAAAATTAAAAACTGACGAGTTAAAATGCCCAGCCTCATCACACAACTTTCTGCTGATTAAATTGTTTGTTATACATGTGCATGTTATTTTTTATATAGATTACCTATTAGTACTATTATACAACAATCATCTATTCCCAAATATAAGTTTTTGAATAAAAACTTATATGTGCAATAATATGGCATATTTGACTGGTTTTGTTGCTTATTTGTGCCCTCAAATGCTATGTTGTGTAGATTTTGGACTCCAGACTGAGTATAAAACGCTGACTATATTAATTTATAATTCAACACATTGATACACTGCCTAAATATGGTGAAAAACGTTATCTATATACATGAGGTATGCTGTGTCTACATGACGTATATCCAATGATGGAGGTAATTTTTCGCATTTTGACAAGAGAATGCAAAAATGACAGACTGGCGTCAATATTTTTTCTTCAAACTGTGCTTTGTTATCAATGTGTTGAATTATAAAACTATTACTGCGCTCAAGCTTACGTGATATATCGCCTAATTTTAGCCGACAAGGCCATAGGCCAAGTCGGCTAAGGGATGGACCATTAGAAAAGTGATGGGGGGGGGGGGGGACTTTGGGAGAGGCAAAAAATTTTTTTTTGTCCACCTAAGGTGGAAATCTTTTTTTTTTCACTCGATGGCTGGAATATTTTTTTTTTTAATAGTTTATTTTTTAATTGTCCTTGGC
The DNA here is from genome assembly GCA_022457155.1 of Cladopsammia gracilis. Classification (NCBI taxonomy): domain Eukaryota; kingdom Metazoa; phylum Cnidaria; class Anthozoa; order Scleractinia; family Dendrophylliidae; genus Cladopsammia; species Cladopsammia gracilis. The sequence goes on from JAJGOT010000018.1 coordinate 2,849,830, forward strand.
GCTCCCCCCCCCCCCCCCCCCCCCCCCATCACTTTTCTAATGGTCCATCCCTAAGAATTAGGCAATAAATTCAGGTGCGCTTTTGCGCTATAATAGTTAATACATGTATATTACAGTTGTAAGACCAAAACTATAATTTATTGTAGTGCCTACAGCCATGTGCAGCTGTGTGCTATCTGTGTGTACCTATCTCTGATAGGTACTCCATGCTATTCATTTTCATAACATTACAGATTAAAAATGTGAAGATGTTCACAGTTACAGGTTGTATCCTGTGTGATTGTGGAAAATAGGATACTGTCAGAAAGAAGAAACTATGAGACATCTACTTGAAGGCTTAGAAGGATAGTTTTGCAGCAGATAACTTGATAGATTAAGTCATAAATTAGGATGAAGTGACAGTTTTGATCAGTCTGCATTTTGTACCCAGTCAGCAGACTGCACTTGATACCTACATGTAATATGCACTTATGTCAGTCTGCAATCTGCAGTCTGAATTTTATAACGTCCAGGATTGTAACTTGGTTGATCACTTAGATAGTACCCTTTCATAAAAATACCCTGTTGGTCTTGAGTGGGATTGACTTGAACATTGTACTATGGAGTATTAAAGTTAAAAATTATTGGTCACCTCTTTCTGCACATTATTCAAAAATAATGTTCATTCACTGTAATTGTGAATGGATTGCATCATTCTTTTTAAACTCCCAATGTGAAATCAAATATTCTAATCAGTTAAAAGAAACACATTATTGAGTAATAAATAACCAGGTGTACATGTAACTGTATAGAGAGGTGAGGGTGTTTTTCTTATACACTGTACATGTATGGTGGTGTACTGTAGGTTTACATTACAGTGTAACTTGAAATTTTTAGTATCAGTATAAAGTGCAAGCTAGGTAATTTTGGGTTCACAGAAATTTTCTTTACACTGTATTATTATTTGTATTTATGATAAAAGGTGTTTATAAAAACATTGAAGCTGATCTAGATAAAAATTATATACTGTTAAAAGACTGAATTTTCGACTGCAGCTGCGGTCTTCATCAGAGTAACTAAAATATGCAGTTCAAGTGTAATATGCTAAAACTAAATTAAGAATCTTTATCTAGATCAGCTTCAACGTTTTTATAAACACCTTTTATCATATATGGATACTGATCGCCCATCAAATATTATTTGTATTGTTGCTTGTAGCATTTTAGAGTGTGAATATGCACCAAGACAAAAGCAAAATTTATATAAGAGCTGTAAATTGTTCTGTCTTGAAACTGAAAGGAGGATATCACTGTCTGTCCAGGATGCTTTGGTTAAAATTCAGGTGAATGACTTCTGATGAGAGTTTTATGTTCGTCACAGGAAAAAATGAAATAATTCTGAATGATTAATGCTTGTACCATAGAAAATTCAGAAAATTGCGAGAAAAGTGAAGATTGATTTTGAACTAAAAACAACACAACCAGTGTTAGATTCAATAAGTCAAAGCAAGCAAATACATGGATATTTCTTCTAATATAAACCGGCATTGTTTTGAAATGGCAAGAAGGTTTATTGATTCCACGAATCTGAAGAGATTTCAAGCATCTACCATGCAATGCCAATTAAGGGTTTTGACCCCTCTGTGAATTTAAGCGGCCTTAAAGCAAAATGTAAACATAACCCAAAATGGGAAATATTCTGTAAAGGTGAACATTTCTTCTGCTATGACCAACTGACCTCCAACCTCAATGGCATCTGTGTAAAATGAGTTGCTTGCGGGTCACCGCCTTTTGATAATATAGTTTGCTTGCAATGCATGCCGGGAAGATAGTAAAATCCTCCTTTTGTACACTGTATTTACAAGTCACTTTTTATTCTTAAACATGAACCTGCGGTATAAAAGGGCAAAGCCCCATGCCGAATCTAATGCAAATGAGCAAGAACAATAGATTTTGCTGATTTGCATGAGATGGACAGTCCAGCCCCCTTTTATATCGCGGGTTTGGCTATGTTCATGTATATTATTCACATCAACCATATACCCATCTATTCACTGGTTATATTAAATAGTGACTCTGAGGATAGTATATTTAATGTTAAAGCAGTGGTGTGGAAGTATGCTTCATATTTTCTCAATTTCAAATACAATATGTAATTGTAATTTCATGTAATTTCTGATTTCTTTTCTCCTATTAGAAATGGCATTCAAAGAGATTCAAGGAGAGCTTTTTATGGTGAGAGAATAATTATTGAATATGTTATATTTCCATGTACACAATATTATAAGGCTGCTTTCTAACAGGATCCTGGTAGCAATTAGGCACCTAAGTAACTGACATTGGCACCTACATGTACAATGATTGTGTTAATATTTTGCTGCAGCACTAAACATTATTCAAATGGGATCCTTAGGTCTGATCTCAAAATCAGTGTTTTAGTTCATGACTACTGTATGGAATAACATAATTTGGTGTTGTTTTCTTTTGATGTAGACACAATTAATTTACCCTGCCAAACATTCATGGTCAAATCTGATAAACTGCACCTAAATTTACCGTACATTGTGTATTTTCTTGAGTTAAATGTCCCTGGTCTTTGTTTAAAACTTGGTCTTGTTAACCCAGAAAAATTTGAACCTGGTTTTTATTCAGGGACCAGCATTTTATTCATTGTCCCTTGGTGACTGATTTTTTTTTTTTTTATCAGTGAGTTCCCCATTCTCAGAAACTCATGGCTGTGTTTTATTGATATTCTTTGGAGAAATTGGATTGTGATCACTGTGTTAATAAGAAACCTTTGATCCAAAGTCCATAACTTGTCGCTGGATTTTCCATACTCATGTTTATTGTTAACTTAAAATCCTGGTTATAAGCCCACCCTGTTAATAATAGGCCAACAAAATTCTTCCAGTAATACCCCCTTCTGGATTAAGCTTCCACATCTCCTCCACAACAATTCGTTACATAAAGAACATAAACTGACTGAAACAATTGAACAGTACTGTATCACAATATTTTGTACTTATCATTCAATAAACTCTTACAAATTTGTATAAGCCCAGGACTAACATGTATAACTGGGATGTTGTGGCCTTTAAATTGTTATTAAAAATGAGCTTTACATGTAGTTTCCACTAGGTTTTTCATAATGTAAAATCTTATGCACAGGCCAGTTGCAGGTGACAGTATGTTATCATGCAAGTACCTTTGAGTGACCACATTTATACTGATTACAGATTGTAGCTTCAGTTCAGCAAGTGAAAGCATTTTTGTCAGATCTTTAATGCCATTTTGGCATAATTATATTCATAGGCTGCAGGTACCTGGCCTATTAATTAAAGGAGAAATGCTAAATTAACCTGGCTGATAAATTTTAAATTAACTTTGCCCTAGCAACAGACAAAAACCTTGGACCTGCTCTCTTATTTACCTACTGTAAATGACAATAATTCTAATTCTTGTCGGTGTTACTTGTATGTAATGTTGAAGTGTAAATGTTGTATACAAAATAAGTTCCACACATAATCTTGTTCAAAATCTCTGATGAAGTCTGTACTAACATGTATCATATGAAACTGGTCTAGTAAAGCAAGATCAGCTGCTGTGTGATGCCCACTTTTCTTTGATAAAAAATAACTGGACGCAAAGGGCAGTTGCCTTAGTTACAGTCTCTATTAAGCGACCCTCTATTAAGCAGTCACTTAACAAATGCCCGGAATTAATTCGCTCCCCATGTTTACTGCAAACTTGACCCGCATTTAAGCAATCTTCTCTATCAAGCGGTCAGTTGGCTATTCCCCAAGGGTGACCGCTTAATAGAGGTTTGACTGTATTTAGGCATACTACTACAAGACACGTCTGCTCACTACAGCTGTTTTTTGTTTTGTTCCGCAGGGTTCAAGAGAAAGAGCATCCCCATGGCCAAGCTCTGGCAGAAAAAGATACCAAAGCTGCAGTCAATGTACACTGTACAGTGTACATGTAGCTCTTTGAAAGGAACAATGCAAACAAACAAAAAAATTCTTAAAAGTGATCAGTTACTGTGCCATATAGGTTCTACTTAAAATAGCATTTGAGTTATATAGTTATAATAGGCATAAAATGCCAGTTTTTATGACAAAAGACTGTCATAGTCAGCAGCCATTGTGTTTACATGACAAATGGAAATATATTTTGACAAATTCTTGTTAAAACTTGCCTTAATATTATTTAGTCATAGGCAGAAAAATACCCACTTAAGCCCTGGCCAAACTGACTGCAAGTATATGTCTAGATGCAAGTTGTTCCAAGTTGTAAACAAACCATTTCAATGTACATGTAGTCTCGCACATACACCCAAACCAAGGTAAACAGTAGTGACAGCAACTTGCGATAACTTGCTGTGGTTCATTAACTGGTATTAAAAACTTGCATCAACTTCCACAAGAATCTATGCTTATTCGAATTGAATGAAAGTTATTGATGTAACTTATTACCGATGTCGACTTGTCTCTCCATTTGGCCAGGGCCACAGATGTTCATGATCTTTTTTTAAACAAGTGAAAGAAAATTGACATCTTATAGTCTTTGAGAGGACCCCTCTGTGGTGAAGTTGGCATCCTCAAAAAAGATTATTATTAACATGTATGCATTTAAACTGACATGCCTTGCACATTCCGTCTAAAACTGTAAAGTTGTATTCATTTTTTGTGGCATGAAATATTTTATGTGATAAGGAATCAGCATTAAATCGAAAGAAATTGAGACTATTGCATTGCTAGACTAACAGCTGTACTTGTCTAAACAGTAAGGTCCTGAAATTATGGTATGGTGTTGCAAAAATGTTTGACATAGCATTGATAAATAAAATATATTTATCTATTTTTCTATACGATTTTTCTATTTATGTTATTTACACGATAGTCCCCCTTTTCGATTAATATGTTTTTACATGGTTCCTTACAGGCTTTCTTTTTCGATTTACATGTTATTTACAGGATAGCCCCACTTTTTCGATTTACATGTTATTTACAGGATAGCCCCCTTTTTCGATTTACATGTTATTTACATGATAGCCCCCCTTTTTCGATTTACATGTTATTTACATGATAGCCCCCCTTTTTCGATTTACATGTTATTTACATGATAGCCCCCCTTTTTCGATTTACATGTTATTTACAGGGTTCCTTACAGGGTTCCTTTTTCGATTTACATGTTATTTACAGGATAGCCCCCCTTTTTCGATTTACATGTTATTTACAGGATAGCCCCCCTTTTTCGATTTACATGTTATTTACAGGATAGCCCCCCTTTTCCGATTTACATGTTATTTACATGGTAGCCCCCTTTTTCGATTTACATGGTAGCCCCCCTTTTTCGATTTACAAGTTATTTACATGGTAGCCCCCCTTTTTCGATTTACATGTTATTTACAGGATAGCCCCCCTTTTTCGATTTACATGTTATTTACAGGCTTCCTTTTTTCGATTTACATGTTATTTACAGGGTTCCTTACAGGCTTCCTTTTTCGATTTACATGTTATTTACAGGATAGCTCCCCTTTTTCGATTTACATGTTATTTACATGATAGCCACCCCTTTCGATTTACATGTTATTTACAGGGTTCCTTACAGGCTCCCTTTCTCGATTTACATGTTATTTACAGGATCTTCTCTTGAATTTACATGTTTCACTCAAAATATTTACATGTTATTTACAGGTTTGACAATAACATGTAAAAGGGGAATTAGCATGTAAATTATCATTTACAGTATGTTTACATGTTATTTACATGTTATTTACATACAATGTAAATTTTCAACTTTTCCAGTGATTATGACTCTTATCAACTTACTTAACACTTATATAAGCATGAACTATAATGCAGATGCATTTTGACACAATAAAGGTAACAATTTACAATAAAGCGAATTTTTTTCTAAAAAAAGGCGAATTGCTTAAAGTCATGATGACGCCCAACCTTGAGTTTTTTTTTATTTTCTTCAAGGCCATTCATGATTAGTACATCTTCAGTACTGTTCGTTTATCCTTGAGGCACATTTTCGTAAACTTTGGAGAAAATCGGTTGTCATGACAACCTGATATGAAATCATAAGTTACGATAAAGCGGATTTGTTCTGTACTAAATATTTTTGGTACCTCGCCGAAGGTTTGCAAAAATTAAAACAAATAAATAAAAATAAATCTTCAAAACTTAAATATATAGGTATCGGTCCTTCGCAATAAAATAACTTTAGCATGGTTACAATGCGCCCCAATGTCAGTGCAATCATTCACGATACATTTTTCCTTGAAAGTAAAAAAAAAAAAAATTATCTAAGTAAACAAAATGTAAAAAAAGAAATCATTTATAACGATATACCATTACAATTTGATTACGGAAAATAAATCAAAGGCTCGTATGAGCCACCTTGTGAATATGCAACGCTCTTTTTCTACTTGGCGGATATCGGACCAGGAGTCACGAAAAAAGTCACGAAGCGCGAGGCACACGACGAGAGGAAAGAAAAAAAAATGAAGCGCCTGTAGACACACAATTGTTGAGGTTCTTTCGCCCACCACACGCCCCAAACACTTACATATAAGTATCAGACATATAACAAAACAGCAGCTATTGTGAACCATGCTGGAGATTCAAAAACTCATGCTGGATGCAACAACGGGGGTTCGTAGCTCTGAGACACAACTAATAAACACAGAATAATAATAACAATCTTTTATTAGGAAACTCCATCACAAACTGTGGTTTTCATAGGGTCCTAAATTTAAATCATTATTACAAGATACAATTAAAATATAAAAATTTTAAAAATTTAAACTAAAATCAAGATATTAAAATATGTACAAAATACACAAAGATTAACAATTAACATAAAAAAATAATAATTATAGAAAGCAGAAAAAAGATGCTTCTTAAAAATTGAAAGACTTGCTGATTTTCTTATGGTTCTATCTAACTCGTTAAAATCTCTGTAACAGTGATAATGGGAACGGTGTTTTCCCCAATTAAACTTAATTCTGGGTAGCTTGATGGTATCGTTATTCCGCGTATTGTAAGAGTGCAAATCACTCTTTTTGACAATGTTCAAGGAATGATTAAGTTGGCCATTAATACACTTGTATGCATATATACATCGATGACATTTCCTACGTTCTTGAAGATTCGGCCATCTTAAGACTGTTAATGCATCAGTAGATGATGAGTAAGGTGTTCTATCCAATATTAACTTGGCAGCTTTGTTTTGCAGAATTTGCAATTCATTCATGAGTGAAACATTGTCCTTGTCTCCCCAGACTAAATCAGCATAATCAAAAATAGGTAACACTAAGCTATTATAAAAAAGTAACCGGGCACTATGAGGTAAATAACACTTAATCCTACGTAAAAAGCCAAGGTTCTTATTAACCTTACATGAAATATACTCAACATGGTCGGACCATGTAAACGTTGAGGACAATATAACTCCTAAATACTTAAAACTTGTTACAGAATTTATATCAGTGTCAAAAATTGATAATAAGAAAGAGGAAACACCGAGAAGTTTCCTATTACTGCCTATGATCATTGATTTCGTCTTGGTAAGATTCAAAGTTAGCTTATTTCCATGCAACCATTGGGCAACTTGCAAGAGATCATCATTCAGTGCCTCCTCTAACAGGTGTGGTTCCTTAGCAAAGTAGTACAGGACCGTATCATCAGCATACAAAGTCACCTCGCAATTCTTTATAGCTAGCGGAAGGTCATTAATATAAACCAAGAAGAGAAGCGGTCCTAGAATACTCCCCTGTGGCACCCCGAAGGTCACCGGGAGAGGGTCAGACACAGCATCGCTACAGGCAGTCCGCTGTTTGCGATGACTCAGGTAAGACTCGAACAAATTTAGGCTACTGGGCGAGACACCGAAAGCTGACAATTTAGATAGCATGATCGTATGGTCAACTGTATCGAATGCTTTAGTCAGATCTAAGAATACTGCACCGCACAGTTCTCCACTTTCCATATGCAATAGGACTTCATCTGCGAAACTGGTGAGAGCTGATGTTGTAGACAGTTTGGGACGGAAGCCAAATTGTTTGCTTGAAATGAGGTTTTCTGAATTCAAAAAGTCATAAAATTGGGAATGGACGACTTTTTCCAGAATTTTACTCATTGTTGGCAGAATAGATATTGGACGATAATTTGACGCATCTGTCCTATCTCCAGTTTTGAAAAGTGCAGCCACTTTCGAGCATTTCCATATTTCAGGAAAATTGCCAGTACGGATAGAGAGATTCAGAAACTTGGTAATCGAGGGACAAATGGAACGCGCGCCACACTTTAAAAGTCTCGCACTGATGTTGTCCAAGCCAATAGCTTTATTTGTCTTTAGAGAAAGCAGATACTTGAGTACTGTTTTCTCATCAACTTCATATAGTGAGAAAGACTGTGATTTCTCTGCCGATCTGACTGGGAACGTAGCAGCGGCTGAGATTTTATTTGCAAGACTTCTGCCAATGGATGAAAAATAGCAGTTAAGCACGGATGCAATTGAATAAACACGAAGGAACTATAAACAATAAGTTATATACTAGTGTTAAACAGTAAGGAGAAAGCAAAAATCATATAATATAAACACATAGAAGCATTGTGTAATCTTGAACTGGTATATAAGCTACGCGACGAACATTGTTTCCCATCGCAAAAACGACCATTCCTCGTCAGTTGCCTGTGCAGTTTACAAATAAACCTATCCAGTTTGAAACAGTGTGGGTTCCCTGTGATCGGTCAAAGCTTTCTGTTGTTACACAGAGCAGTAAAATAATTGATGAGTAAACGAATTAAGACAATGCGTATTTGTGTCACAGTGTGACATGTTTCTCTTGTATAATTGAGCATTTCAAACCAAAATTTAGTTCATGTTATGCCCCCGGGACCGAGCGCTTTCTCGTACGCTTCACATTTAAAACATGTAGCGTTTACCTAAGTCTTGAAAAATCCATTCGAAGTCTTCAAATCGGTTTTAATTTTATATACTGAGGCTGAAGTCAAAGAACAAGAGGCTAGCTGGTAGCCTGTACTCATGCGCTTGCATAAGAACGTTTCATGGTTTATTTTAACTGAGACACGCACCCCTTCACTCTCAACGAATTTTGCGTGACATGTAAATCTTGTTTTGTTTACATGATATCAGATATCATTTATTACGACTGAATTTACAACTGAATTTAAACACGTTTTATAAGCATTTCTGCAAAACTAGCGACAAGACAAAGAAAAATTCAATCACAAATTGATATCAACATAAATTCCCATCGAAAAATGCAATTTCTTTTCCGGTGAAGTCCAAATGCTAGTGGCTTGACTCGGTTATTTGAAAGCAAGAACGTGATTACGGGCACGCCGAAATCAAGAGGTCGCGTGTCAACCAATCAGACCAGTGAAAGTCGTCCCGCGGCATACGGGAAACTTTAAAAAAACAAGGCAATTTGTGACAACAAAAAGCGGGACGAAAGGAACCTTACCGAAACCTTGACTCATGCCGCTATGCGCATGAGTTATTAACCCTATTCAGACCGGGGGGGGGGGGGGGGGGGGTGGGGGCGGAAAGTGCCCGCGCCGACTTTGAACGTTTGTAGCTTCTAAGCCTTTCTACCTACAGCCTTGAAACTTCTCGACTTTTCCTAAAATTTATCTGTGAACATTTTGGCAGAAAGTATGTTGTCAAAGAAAATTTGACGTTGCGATTGCTCATTTTGAGAGATAAGTATTTCCTCTGTTTATTTTATGTTATTCAGTAGCGAGAAGCTGATGCTTTATTAATTAGCTGTTTCTTTTTATAGATCAACTGTTAAGTTTTGTACTTAATCTCGGTCCCAGTCCCTTTTTACTACTATATTAGTATCGTTTTTTAACACTAACGGTCACTTTTGAAAATGTATGTAGTAGCATACGAAACGTCAAGTTTTTATCAAAAATGAATAAGTTCAATATGTTTATCACCGCGGTTTGTGTTCTATTTCTTATGTTATTCTGTTTTACACTGATCTTTATTATGGATTTAAACACCAACCGATGCATTGTTGTCGTCCTTGATCCAAAATTAAAAAAATATGGAGGCTTTTCCATGGTAACCGTAGTTAAAGAGGCTTTTTTGTAGTACTTTTAAATTTCACTTTTTTCTACCTTTTATCGCATATTTTTTATTTTTGTTTTTACTCTTTGCTTGATCTAAATGTTAATCTTTTAATTTTGAGTGATTTTGGGTAATTTTAGCGCATATTCCGTGCTCAGGATACGATATTCCAAATCCAAGATGGCGGATCCAAGTTGGCGGATCCAAAATGGCGGCTCCAAAAAAATATTCGAAATTTATTTTCTTTTTTTTTAATGTTGTTTTTACTTTATTTTTTATTTTAGCTTTATTTATTTTGTATGTATTTTTTTAGAATAAATACATTCTAAGTATTTTAAGGTGGCATTTTCTCACCTTTTGGACGTTTTCTTGCACATCTGACGTCATATTGACGTCATGATGACGTCACATTAACTGTCATGGTAACATAAAAAGTTGTTGTTATACAAATGTTAAAACAATTACAGAGTAAGAAAAATTTATACTTCCCTTAGATTGTGGTTTAATTACAAAAATTAAAACATCAAAACAAATATATTTTAATGACGTCATGATGACGTCATCATGTTGCTACAAGTTACAAGTACCAATATATACATTAAAAATGTTTTCCAACATCATCAGAGAAAACATTATTGTCATTATTCAAAACAATTTAGAGATAGGTACGGCAATCACTTTCTGTGAATGAACTGTCAATACATGACGTAATTATGACGTCATAGAAGTTGTCATGACAATATAATTATGTGGATCGATAGAATTTCGGACATACAATGTCTCCTGAAAATTTGGTGTCCATACCTACTTTCCTGTAGAAGTTACGAAGGGGGGGGGGGGGGGGGGCGGAATCCGCCCTCCCCCCGGTCTCGGAAGATCCAAAAAAGCCCGGTCTGAATAGGGTTAAAGAGTAAACAGATTTAAAACGATTAACAACTTATTTGCGTGACATAAATAGGGTTTTTTGTTTACACTTTTTGCTTCATTACCATATGTGCATCATTTTCTAATCGAGCTACAACAAAATCAACTCTGAATATTGAAAGGGCATACTACAATTAGCTTTCTCTGGAAATTTGAACCCGATACACTAGATACTCTTTGTGCAATGCTGTTTTCAAAACTCTAAATTTTACAAAGAATGTATGGGCTCATTAGCGCTTTTGCCACCCAGCAATTTTGCAGTTTTGGAGAGCTTATATTTTCTTAAATATTACATGCAAAGAACTAAAAATTGGGTAGATTACTAAATTTAACAAGCTCTTTCAACTGTTGAAGTCAATTCGTATTTAGGGCAATGTCTTGTTTACGTAAATTCGTATGCTAATGAGACAAGATGTAAACAATGACGTCAGCAAAGATCGCCCTATATGCACCAGATCATATCAACTCAGGTGTAACACGAGTTACATAACATCCACTCACGTGTACATTCTGTTATGTTCAACTCACGTGCAACATGAGTTATATAACATACGGTGATTGATTACATACTGTCGTTCAACGCTTCGCGTATTCATGAGTTAAAAAGGGGAATATAAATCACTTACCATCCTGTTTTGTTCTCTCAACTTCTACAGAACTGTTTGGTCCATCACCAACAGAAGTAAAGGCCAATACTTGAAACTCATATTCCGTGTATTTATCAAGCCCAGTAACAATTTCACTACGAGTATCGTTATCGTTGATAGTTTTCGTGTTAGTTGGTGAGTCAGCAGGTCTTTTCTTTTTGTAGAACAGTTTAAATCCTCTGATGATTCCATTTCTGGAGTCTGCTGGTGGTAACTGCCAGTTCGCAATGATACTGGTAGAAGACGCTGCAGCCACAGTAAAACTGGTTGGAGCTTGTGAAAGGGCTATAATTGATGAAAACAAACTTTGACTACGTATTTCTCTTTCAGAGGCCATATTATGACTCTTATCAACTTAGTTAACACTTGTATAAGCATGAACTGCAATGCACATGCATTTTGACACCCCTCCCTTACCACGGCTGGATATAAGTTCTCGTGTGCATGTCTATGATGTGAGTATATACTTGGGGTCTGAAGAAGTAATGTGGTTTGTAGTTTTGCTTTCGAGCTTTCGAAGAGCACTAATGAAAGTTACTTGGTAACGAAGGGGTAGTTTCAATTCTGTGGCGCGTATACGAAGCTACAAGATACCTCTTTCTCGCGGTAGAAGCATACTAGTCGTTGCTAATAGACCCGGACTGTTGGCCCATTGCCAGGCCAAACTGAAAGTAAATGTAACCGTTTTTCTCATATAAGTTTTAATCTCGAAAAAAATACGATGAGATAACTCCCTGTAGAAAACTTTGCCAGTCAGCAGGAAATCAGTCCTTAAAAATTGCCTGTTGCGTAATAAAGGTGCCAAACGCAATGCTTTCAAATTGTAGATATTTAGAATAATTACCCTCATAAGGCATTATAATGTATTCAAGTATTTATATACATTACTTGTTATCGTTTATGGATTACCTTCTTCTTTCGTTCTCACAACCTGTACAGACGTATATTTTGCTTGTGAGAATCGTGGAAAAACTATGGGTAGTTCCCGGAAGCTTTTTACTGCTGCAAAGGAATTTTATTGTGTGATTTCCGGCTTGGTCAAGTTTTTGTTGACAAATGCTGATCAGCTGTCAGTGTTAGGTATGTCGATCCATCTGTTTAGTAAATTCCGTGCAAGGCATAAAACAGCTTCTTCTGTGTTTAGTTAAAGCAATAGTGCCTTAGATAGCCCATTCTGGGTTCTAGATTTATCTGCGGCGAACGTTTGCTATAAACCGTATCGTTTGACCTACTAAAAGGTTATTAAGACTTATTTGTGCTTTGGTTGTTAATTTCGAATTCATTGCAAAGCTTTGTCACTTTTGCCGAGAGCAACTTGTCGTGAACTGCCAACAATTAGGATGTCATTTTAAGACTAACTAGATTCTTTTAAATGCTTTTCATTCGCCTTAAGTGTGAAATTGTTAAAACGTAATGGAAATTTCTAGAGCCATGTTTTAACAAATTCAGTCAGATAATATGCATGTGTGACACAAATCCAAATATTTGTGGCCCCTGTCTCAATATAATGCTAGCAAAATGCCTTAACCCTATTCAGACTGGGGGAAGGGGGTTTTCGAACCCCCCCACTCCAGTAAAATTGTGATAACTATTACACCGAAATAGCTATTAGGCTGAAATTTTCTGACTTTTCCTAGAAGTTATCTAGGGATATTTTGGTATCCATAGCATGTCAGTGTGATTAACCATGTTGCCATGACAACTGGTTTTTGACACATAGGTTTTCAAAATATTAAAATATGGTGATTTTTTTTATTTTAAGATCTTGTTCTTTGACTTATAGTGCATTTTCTTGTTAGAATAGTTTTTTTCTTGGGACTAGTTCTTGAAAGACATCAAACATTTTTAACATCAAATATTTGGGGGGGGGAGGGGTAGGTAAATTTTTGCTCTCTTTTACTTATAGACAAACATTTTGTACTATTTATTAAATAATTCTTCTACGTTCATTGTTTGGATAATAAACATTAGTTTGATACGTGTTTTATACATTCTGATCCTTTTCTCTTTTAGATATTTTTTAAATTTTAATTTAAACAAAAGAAAAGGAAATCCAAGATGGCGGATCCAAGATGGCGGACAATAATATCAAAATTATAGTTTTATCGTCTTTTTTTTTGCTTTTTCTCGCTTTACAAGTGTGTCCTTGTTTGTATTTATTATGTTTTAATATTAAAGAAATGATTTTACAGTTATATTTGATATTTTAAGTATCTGGATGGAAAAATATCAAAGAAACGTCGAAAAACAAATATGACGTCATTGGTACGTCATAATTGGGTGTGGCAGGTCAAAACTGAGTGTGAGATTTCCTTGTATGGAGGTGAACATTGTGTGAAAATTTTATGGTCCTAGCCTTACTGGTTTCAGAGATATAAAGGGGGGTTGGGGTCAGAGGAGCCCACCCCCCCAGTCACAGATTGCCTAAAAACGCCCAGTCTGAATAGGGTTAAACCAGCCTTATTGTCATTATTTTAGGTCTTTAAGAAACATGTTTGGCTTATACTAGACTGTTAACCTTCATGAGATTTTTGCTTTTTGTGGCCAGTACAATTTTTTTTATATCTTTGTGAAAAGTTGGCTTGTTTGCATTGAATTTCTTACTTCTGAGGTGCACATGGAAATGTCACATTCTTTTCTCTAATTTAGTCGCTTTCAGATACATTCAGGGCACAGCTAAACTAAAGAAAATTTAACACAGTTAAAACAGCATCTTTCAACTAGTAGCTTCTAAGAAATGACCATATGCTAATAGATCGATAGTGTTTATGTCAAGTCGATTGAGGGCTTTCCCTTTTAATAATGAGCATGCCAATTCATCGTTCGCCGGCGAACGATAAATCAATGGAAAAGAGTAAAACGGTTGATGAATTGGCGACAATGGTCAGGAAAAGTAACAAAACGCAATCTCCGGCCAAAGTCAGCGCTTTCTGGAACACTCCACAGCATTTGCTTGAAATTTATACCTGGATTTTTCAAATGGTGTTCAGCGAACATTTACGCATTTTCACTGTAACTAACCCAAACAAGGGTTTTTATGAGCCCGATCAGCCCGAAAATCACAGAAAAGAGAGAGAGAAGAGTAAAAGGGAGCAAAAGCGAGCGAAAAAAGAAAAGACTAGCAACAGTCTATTATATTTTATATTTTTATATTAAAAACAAGGCCAAGAACGCTCACAAACGCCTACTTAGGGCGATATCGTTTTCAAAAATCCAGGTATATATCTCGACAAATTGACGACAACGATTGGAAAAAGTGCTAAAAAGCCATTTTCAGCCAAAGTCGGGACTTTCTGGAACACTCCACAGCTTGAAATTATCTTAAAACCAACAAACGACTCCCCCCTCCCTTCCCCTCCAAGTGCAAAGATTGTCGTTATTTTCCATGATTGTCTAATATGACAGATTCAAACGTTTCGAAGCCAGCGCGCGCGCTAGAAATCAGTAGCTTTCTTTGTCAGTTATTTTCAGTAGATTTCCTTTTGGCCGCCTTGAACAAAGTTTTCCTGAGGACATCATTAAGTCCCGTGAGGGAAAGAAAGCTGGCGATTGGCACAGTCTGTCCTCGTCCTTATATCTTACTGTATTTCGTCTCTTTTGAGGCTAAACGGGTTCCACTTTTGATCTCGGGCCGAGACGAAAAGGTTACTGATATTGTGCGCTTTGTTCTTGGCGTTAACAAGTCTTTGGCCTCAAAAAGGAGCTTCTACGGATCATATCTATTAAACAGCAGCCGAATTGTTGGTGAATTTTGACCCAGCCAAAGACTTAGTAAAAATTTGTTTTGAAGGCAAGAGGGTGTGTCCGCCCTGTAAAATGCGAGTCTACATCCGGGAAGTCGAATAAAATTACTGCGAAGACAAATGTTTGTGGATATTTACTTGCCAAGAGCGTGAGTTTTTTCGAGTTATTACTCATGCGCGTAGCGGCATGAGGTAAGGTTTCGGCTCCGTTTTTCTTGTTTTTATTATTATTATTTTTATTTTTTGTGTCACGATTTTGCATGCAAATTTATGCACGCATATTTTAAATTGTGCACTTCCGGTTGACGTCTTTGCCATTTACACTTCCTGTTTAGTGACTTCCGGCTATTCTCACTTCCGGTAAAAGAGCGTTACTTAGGTGTCACGACAGAATCTCCTACAACCCTACATACATTACTATGTTCACGTTTGGTATATATAAGACTTAGAAAAATCACTGGCTTCATTGTGGTACAGCCTTCATGTCCACAACATTCAATAGTAAACAACGTGGTTTTTAGGAACGATGACTGAATGAAAGGAGTAACTGTTCTCCATGTCGGATATCTTCTTATCATGTTTAAAATATAACATAAAATTTTTCTTACGCATGCGCATGAGTAAAGGCTGCTTGGAGCCTCTTGTTTGATGATATTTTGCTTGTGAGAATCGTGGAAAAACTATGGGTAGTTTCCCCGGAAGCTTTTTACTGCTGCAAAGGAATTTTTATTGTGTGATTTCCGGCTTGGTCAAGTTGTTGTTGACAAATGCTGATCAGCTGTCAGTGTCAGGTATGTCGATCCATCTGTTTAGTATATTCCGTGCAAGGCATAAAACAGCTTCTTCTGTGTTTAGTTAAAGCAATAGTGCCTTAGATAGCCCATTCTGGGTTCTAGATTTATCTGCGGCGAACGTTTGCTATAAACCGTATCGTTTGACCTACTAAAAGGTTATTAACACTTATTTGTGCTTTAGTTGTTAATTTCGAATCCATTGCAAAGCTTTGTCACTTTTGCCGAGAGCAACTTGTCGTGAACTGCCAGCAATTAGGATGTCATTTTAAGTCTAACTAGATTCTTTTAAATGCTTTTCATTCGCATTAAGTGTGAAATTGTTAAAACGTACTTGAAATTTCTAGAGCCATGCTTTAACAAATTCAGTCAGATAGTATGCATGTGTGACACAAATCCAAATATTCGTGGCCCCTGTCTCAATATAATGCTAGCAAAATGCATTATAAATTGCATTATTTTAGGTCTTTTAGAAACATGTTTGGCTTATACTAGACTGTTAACCTTCATGAGATTTTTGCTTTTTGTGGCCAGTACAATTTTTTTTATATCTTTGTGAAAAGTTGGCTTGTTTGCATTGAATTTCTTACTTCTGAGGTGCACATAGAAATGTCACATTTTTTTCTCTAATTTAGTCGCTTTCAGATACATTCAGGGCACAGCTAAACTAAAGAAAATTTAACACAGTTAAAACAGCATCTTTCAACTAGTAGCTTCTAAGAAATGACCATATGCTAATAGATCGATAGTGTTTATGTCAAGTCGATTGAGGGCTTTCCCTTCTAATAATGAGCATGCCAATTCATCGTTCGCCGGCGAACGATAAATCAAGGGAAAAGAGTAAAACGGTTAATGAATTGGCGACAATGATCAGGAAAAGTAAGTCAGCGCTTTCTGGAACACTCTACAGCTATACCTGGATTTTTCAAAACGTGTTCAGCGAAAATTTACGCGATTTCTCTGTAACTAGCCCAAACAAGGGTTTTTATGAGCCCGATCAGCCCGAAAATCACAGAGAAGAGAGAGAAGAGGAAAAGGGAGCAAGAGCTAGCGAAAAAGAAAGACTAGCAACAGTCTATTATATTTTATATTTTTATATTAAAAACAAGGCGAAGAACGCTCACAAACGCCTACTTAGGGCGATATCGTTTTCAAAAATCCAGGTATATATATATATATATATATATATATATATATATATATATATATATTATACATAATTGTATGTTACGCTCACTGTTCATACAGTTTGAGCACTCTCTGGATTGGGTGGAGAGCCTCATAAGAGGTGTTCACTATTGGCATATTGCTTCGCTCACTGCTTGCAGTTTGAGCACTCTCGTGACTCCACAATGCAATCCAACAATGTGTAACCGTACATCCTGTGCCCAAGTTCAGGAGTTGCCATAAAGCCATTATGGTGACAACCGGGAGGGCACATTGTATACATAATTGTATATATATATATATATATATATATATATATATATATATATATATATATATATATATATATATAAACTTGTCACAAGCATCCACTTATCCAGTCTTTCATAAAAATAATATAAATTTGTCCGAAATGAAGACGAACCAATACTTTTTTGTCTGACACCTATATTTCGACCACATTTAGTGGTCTTCTTCAGGGTGAAGATTTTGAATTGTAATACGTTAACGGTGTTTTAGTCACCCTGAAGAAGACCACTAAATGTGGTCGAAATATAGGTGTCAGACAAAAAAGTATTGGTTCGTCTTTATTTGTGACAATTTTATATATATATATATATATATATATAAATTTGTCACAAATGAAGACGAACCAATACTTTTTTGTATAAATATATATATATATATATATATATATATATATATATATATATATATGTAATCTTTCACAAGCACCAATAGAGTGTTTTCACTGACGTCATATCAAAATTCAGAAGCCGTTTTCGATTCTAAAATGTTTATGGAATTGTAGAGAGTTTAAAACTACACATCTAGGCCAAATTTTGAAGCGCAAGAGCATTTCATTGAAGAGTTATAAGCGAATGAGTATAGACATTTTTAGTTATAAATGTATGGAGCGGCCATGTTGGTGTCCCACTTAGGGACACCAACATGGTGGCCAAAAATTTAAAAACTTTAAAGTCTTAATAACACCGAAAATCTCATTAGAAAATATTGTATTCACTATAAGAGGTATGAAATCGGCTTCTAAGCATCTATAATTAATTAATAACTTTCAACTAGTTCAATTTTGTTTATTTTAACGGCTTATCTGAAATAGCGTGACGAATTGCGTGACACATTTACAACCTTTATAAATCGAAAACGAAACATCGTTAAAACCTGAAACTTTTTGTGAAAGATTATAACACTGGTATCCACATACCTTGCTAGAAACAGCTTTGTAGGATGTATACTTTAGATTTTTTTAATTTTTATGACGTCGTGTGAAAACACTCTATATAAAAAAAGGCAGTCTCCATGAATAAATATAGACTATCACAAATGAAGACAAATTGTAAATTTTCTCTCTCAATACCTATATTTCGGCTGCATTCAACAGCCTTCATCAGGGTAAAATGGTCGTTACAAAAGCACGCGCCATAATACTTTCAAAGCAGTCGAATATAACAATCGCGAGCACGGACAAATAAAAATTCTAGACAGCGCGCTTAATCACGGGCGCGCAACAACGAAACAATGCCGATGCCGGACGAACGCACCCGCTAATAAGCTAATACTGTTACGTGCGCCTAGAGCGCTTGTTTTGACCAAAGAAAAAATCATTGTCATTGAGACCATACGGGCTCAAAGTGTTCAGCTTATACGCCCATTGTCTCTCCTTTTCCCTAAATTCTCTTTCTCCATTCACCCTGTCTATTATCTGAATCTTCACATCCGTCAACCCGTTATGTCCTTCACTCCACTGATGCTTATAAAGCAAGTCATCATTCTCGCGATTTACTTGTTCAAGATTTTCATGGCGCCTGATTCTCGACTTGCGGTTATTAAATCTAAGTCGAAACTTAGTCGTGGGAGATCCTACATATTGTAGTCCACAGATCTTGCATGTTATCAGATACACCACATTACACAAATTGCAATTAAGACTATAGTTAATGGAATATATTTTACCAGTGGCAGTGTAAACAAAAAATCTTTCATGTCCATGTAACCACACACCTCACATCTCCTCGACCCGCACTTGTTTACTCCTCGTTGTAAATGTTTTCCCGAGTTCCTGTTTAACTTTGCATGGACCAGATAATCCGCCAAACTTTTAGGTCTTAATCTTTGGAGATTAGCAAACACGTGAACAAGTAGCAAGGTCCTGCTGTTCTGCTGCCATGGATCTCTCCCTCCGATGCTTGGGATAATGTACATCTAGTTTCAAGAGACTATGTGTCTACTATTTCTACAATGATACATTGTAAAGAATAATTTTGAATGAGCTCTGGAGAAAACACTCCCTAAAATATTAATTTTAATTGACAGTCCATGGCTCCTGTCGTATGTGTTGTGCTTATAGATTTCTATTATATATTAGCAATTTCTCCAAACAATTATCACTCAGCATCCATAAAATTAAAGCCAGTAATAATCGCAGTTTACTGTCTTTTATTGAACTACTGTCTGATCTTTGTTGTCTCTAATCCTGCTTAGCATAGCAACGCAAACAAACCCCGTCCCTTTTTGTTTATTATAGCTTTTTATTAGCTTTACCTCATCATTATTATTAAGCATCCAGTAATAAAATCAAAAGGGTTACCGCTGTCTATCTTTATTGAACTGTTGTCTCGTTTCTGTTGTTATTTTGTCCTTTAATTTATGCTGCATTATCGAGATCTCCTTCTATGCAGCCTTATATGTTGCTTTTTTACTGTATTAAAATCTAATAAAATGCTAAATTTAAATTAAATCCTAAGAATATTCTAAAAAGTGGATATTAAAATTTGTTTTAATATCAATTACAGCAATTGCAGTTATACAAATGTAATATTACATTTTGTATACCCTAAATGAACAACAAACTGATTACCAATCCATATGCTGGACTATACCGACATATGGCAGCCATGTCTGACCTACGAAACTACCCCACTGTGCGCCAGTCCTGTCAGGCCTTTGAAATGAAATTTCTTTGGTTGGCTGTAGAAGGACATTGCACCAGTGCGCCAGACTTTTCACTGAACTTATCTGTGAATCGTTTTTTAAAACCAGTGGAATGTTTCCGGGAATGGTATCATGGTTGTAACCTTTTACACTGCTAATTGTCTGTCTAAAAGCTAATTATCAGATCCAACTTAAAGTCAAACTCAAAATAACAACGTCTATCTCAAAATATAACTCACAATCTCAACAATCTTCATGAATAAATTAATTCATTAATAAGATCAATCAATCAATCAATCAATCAATCAATCAATCAATCAACCAATCAATAGATATATTTTCATTTTCATTTTCCTTACCACTACAGGTGGTTTTCTGCATGCATTTAAAGTAATGTTTATTCTCAAAAACAGTCCAAAGTCAGCACTATTTTACAGATCTATTTCTTTTCTTTCCTTTTTGTATAGTCTTCTTAAAAATTACTAAACTTAATCGCCATTTAATCACTTCACTACAATAGTTCTTCTCGGCCTCGTTAAAGTGATTTTAACTAAAGTCGTCGTGCCAGCTTTAATTTTCACTGCGTTTATAATTGATGGTGATCAGGAAGCCATCGCGGCAAGGCAGTATTGTGTACCTTTTTCGTGTCGCTTATTTATTGCTTTTTTTATCGACATTCATTAAAGGATCCTTTTAATCTGTGTCCGTGCATTTTCTTGTGTGCCTGTGTCTCTATTTCATTTTTTACAATAACTGTGCGAATTCTCGCGCGCTGATTGGCTAATTTTAATTATCAATAAGAGTACAGACGGATAAAACGATAAAACTGACGCCATCAGCGAAAGTTTTTCCCAAACTTGTCAGCGCTGCGTTTTTCGTGGCGAGAATCCTTTCACAAATCCAGAATTATTCAATGAGAAAATCGTCCAAAATAGATGAGATGAACTCAAGAAGCTAAAACACAACCTAAAAGCGGAAAGATGAAGAAGTTTGTTAAGAATCCAGACCTGAAAATTGGCGGTGAGCAGGATTATAGTGCTGTCGCTGAAATAAGCTTTACCGAGGTGAACTGAACCGTGTTTCAACGGATTATTTGAGAACAATTTTAACCGGAATAAAGGTTAGTTTCAAAATTCCAATTTTTCTATGTGTTTCTGACTTACTCTACTTAAACTTTTAATTTACGAGCCCGTGTTTCTCCGAATTATGGCTATGGAATTCTGGTTTTGTGGCGATCGCATCTTGCATTTCCTTCCTTCGTTTCAACATCAGTTTTGGCGTTTTGTTATTGTAAAAAACAAATTGACGTCAGTTTTTTATGCGTCTGTCCTATTGTTGCTGACAAAATTCGTCATAACATTGTCAAAGTTTGCTGTGGGACAATGTTATGACGAATTTTATCATCAATAAGAGGACAGACGCATAAAAAACTGACGTCAATTTGTTAAGCCTCGCTAAAACCCCGCGTCTTCCAAACCCGTACGCGCCTTGTTATGCTTACGTTACCCTTTGCGCGCTCGATCGCCGTTTGCAATTTGAATAAAGTTACGCGTGCAAACGGGTCGTCGCAATCCTATGAGTAAAGACGAACAAATGTGGTCGTCCCGGGCCGAGCTCTTACTTTACTTATGGTAAGTTAGTCATTTTTTTGTAATTTTGGTTTTATACCTATAAACGTCAGCACTGTTAATTTTTTTAAGGGTAAAATGGAATAGTTTTAAACGATTTTTGCATTCAATTTCATCGCTTGTTAATCACAACGACTTTTCAGATCCTGAAAGAACAGATCGCGTCGATGTGAAGTCCCTGAAAGTCTCGACTAAAAACTGGACACTTTTGTGGTAACGATGACTTTTTGATTCCACGTAGACTGATATTAGTCAGCTCAGGCACATAGGGCCAGGTGCGGTACCATGGTTTGAATCGTGGGGTAAGAGAGAATTATCAAAAACCTTGTTTGATTTTTTTACTTTTTTATTTGTTTGTTTCTTTCGTCATTCTGCGCGCGCGTATTTTCCTGCACCGTTAGTGCATTTTTAAGCGTTTGATTGGCGCGTACTCTCTTATCAGGTCTGTTCACTGTGCCCCAGACGATAATGGCAGACCTTCTGAGCAGACTTATTATTAAAAAATTAACTATCAGTCTATGTTGATTTTTATCTTAGGCCCGGTTCAAACGTCGAACTTCACATGTGCCGAATCTAATGCAAATGAGCAAAATCTATTGATCTTGCTCATTTACATTAGATTCGGCACATGTGAAGTTCGACGTTTGAACCGGGCCTAAGTGAGCTCACTATAATTAGTCATTTATACCTTAATTATTTCTTAACTATTTCTTTGTTATTCATAATAACACATAGCCTCCTACGCAGACGTCCTTAGGGCTCGTCACGCAATCTTTCCTCCCCCACGAACGTCTGCTGAAACGAGCGGTTAAATTCCATTCCTTTTGTTCGCAAAAATCAGCTGGAGATCACGTGCAGATTGCTGGAGGACCAATCGGCGTCAAGTCATTGTTCAATAAAAAGCCAATCATAAGCTGTGTTAGAACAGGCTCCCTAGACCTGGCGACGATTAATTTTCCTGCGAGTTCATTCGACCGCTAAGTTTATTTATGAATGCGAAGTGATTCCAAATCCTTGCTTCATGTATGGGCGAAACTCCGAAAAAAATCGTCGGAAATAACTGCTTTCTCTGTAGTATTCATTTGATTCCTACTGGGAGAGTACGAGTGTTCAGCAAGAGTTCGGTGAACATGTCAGGCGTTATTGAAAGCGCCGTGGAAATAGATGTAAGTGTGTTTTCGTCGAGTGACCCGTTCGTCTGCACCAAGTACATCCAAGTGTAACAAGCGGTAACTCGGATTAAGAAAGGAGTACTAAGAACTGAACGACTTTGCTTGCTTCGCTTTCAATTTTGCTTAAAGAGTGTATAAAAGTAACCACTTGCATCTGTAAGAACTAAAAAACAGCTACCATGCTGGAGATTCAAATATTTCAAACCGGAAGCAATGACGCCGTACTTCTGACAATGGAGGTACTGCCTAGCCCCGAGAAACACGTAAAAAACTCTGAGGAGAGCTAAAAACCATTGCAATATACCACTATTCCAATATAGACCGTGACTATCGCATAAGACTTGGATCTTACACTCTTTTAGCCGTCTATAGCCTCTCGTTGATAAGGATTTAAATCGACGATTTTAATGACATCTCACACACTCGTTGAAAGGCCACGCGTCTCGTGTGAAATTTCCAAAGGTCCAAAGTGCACACTTCCTTGCTTTGGAAGTGCGCTGTGATTGGTCTATGTTTTTAACCGCTCGTTTCAGCAGACGTTCGTGGGGGAGGAAAGATTGCGTGACGAGCCCTAAGGACGTCTGCGTAGGAGGCTAAATAACACAATGTACGATACTGGTTACTTTTGGCTGCGTATCTGTCACTTATAATACTTCCAGAAACAAATAGCAGTCCTGAAATTTATTCCTTTCCGTTCAATTGCTACTAACTTCGAAGTGGATGCCAAGTATCTCGCAGTTTAGCACAAAATACAATTTAAAGCTAGTTCGTACTTTTTGGTTTGCTGCCATCGACATCTCAGGCTGCACGAAAGAACTATCAAGGTTGATCAATTAATGAGACGACGAGGCAGAAAACAAGGATAATCATGAAAATGGCAGTGAAAAGTCCGCTGTGCGCCACATAATGTATCCTTTCAAGCGAACAAATCAGATCCTAGAGGCTTGGTCGCACCAGTTTAAATACAACAGATGTATCTTAGAGCTACAAACTTTTAAATGCTTGCTTTACTGCTGCTTTTAGGCATTTAGTGTTGCATTTTCTTTTCACATATTTTTTTTAGCACTTTCAAGCAAGGCGTCTAAATTAAAATACAGTACTTTTTCTTGATCACTATTATTATAAACAGCGGTTGGCTCATTCGCACATCGTAAGGTAAATGTGTATAAATAATAAACTTGAAACTCTCGCTTTGTTTTTACCAGAATTACCATTTTTAAATTCGTAATGGGGTCGATATTTTAACCTGTTAATATTTTAAATAGTAGATATTTAAACACAGAAGGGTTTTTATTTCACTGAATTACAGCAAAACGTTGCAGATGCAATAATGAATTTTTTTATGTATTCCAATGGTACACAAAAACTGCTTTAAATTAAACATTAACTCGTGTTTTAACCAATCATTAAAATAAAATACTTAAATTGCGTAGTAACACTTTACAGCTGAACGCTTAGTTTAAACAAATTTATTTTGGGTGATTTCTAGAGTGCAGGTCAATAATTAATCTAACATAACTAATAAAAAACTTAAAATTTATACGAGAATGGATATTTTCTTCTCCTCCTTTTGAATAATGGCCTATGCGCCGCATACACTAAGTTTATTATCAGGACTCAAGGTCGCTAATGTGATACAAGTATTTGAGTGCTGACAGCATTTGTACTAAAATCATAAGGTCTTATTCTTTGGAGATTAGCAAACACGTGAAGAATAAGCAAGACGCGGCTGCTCTGCTGCCATGGACCTCTCCCTCCGATACTTGGGATGATGCACATCTAATTTCAAGAGACTATTTTCATCCATAAATATGCCGCAGAATTCCGGCGGGTGTGGATTGCGTAACCCTGCTCGTGGGAAGCTAGTTGCGTAATAGGACGCTAAGTTCCCACGTGCAATATCTCTTGATTTAAAGATCCCGCTGCTTAGATTCGCGATCGTGGCATTTTGAAAGAGAAACCCAAGCCGGTAAGTTTTCAGGAATTTTCGGTTTTCTTCCGTCGCATCGCCGAAGCCCAACCGCATGTTTCGTGTTTTCAAGTTTACTTGCTCCAGCCAAAGTAGTTTGGATTGACGCTATGGCTATACCTCAAGAACTGCCCGCTGTTCAGTTGCAAGCCGTTGACCCAGCTCCGCCAGCCGCAGCACCACAGCCCGCGGAAGGGGCGGAAGCAAATCAACAAGTACAATTAAACGAGGTATTTGCAAAGTCTTCGAAGTTTTCACTTTCGCTCGGTCCATACTCTGTTTGTACGTCTAGCTTTATTTATTAGAGTCGGTTAGTTGGTTGCACTTTCGCACTTTTGCATTCGCCGGGTGTTGGCTTTTAGTTATTTCGGTATGCGTAAATTTACAGACGCCGTCTGTCGGCTTTATCAGTGCATTCGCTTGTGTTTCAAGCGTTTTTTATTTATTTACAGACGCCGTGCGTCGGCTTCAGCTAAAACGGTCGCTTGTGTGTCAAGCGTAAATTATTTGGTAGGCGCCGTGTGTCGGCTTTAGCTGAAACAGTGGCTTGTGTGTCAAGCGTAAATTATTTGGTAGACGCCGTGTGTCGGCTTTAGCTGAAACGGTCGCTTGTGTGTCAAGCGTAAATTATTTGGTAGGCGCCGTGTGTCGGCTTTTGCTAAAACGGTCGCTTGTGTGTCAAGCGTAAATTATTTGGTAGACGCCGTGTGTCGGCTTCAGCTAAAACGGTCGCTTGTGTGTCAAGCATATAAATGATTTGGTAGACGCCGTGTGTCGGCTTTAGCTAAAACAGTCGCTTGCGCGTCAAGCGTAAATTATTTGGTAGACGCCGTGTGTCGGCTTCAGTTAAAACGCTCGCTTGTATGTCAAGCGTTAATTATTTGGTAGACGCTGTATGTCGGCTTCAGCTAAAACGGTCGCTTGTGTGTCAAGAGTAAATTATTTGGTAAACGCCGTGTGTCGGCTTCCGCTGAAACGGTCGCTTGTGTGTCAAGCATATAAATTATTTGGTACACGCCGTATGTCGGCTTTAGCTAAAACGGTCGCTTGTATGTCAAGCGTAAATTTTCATACCCCGTGTGTCGGTTTTGCGTGCGTTCGCTTATGTGTCAAGCGTTAATTATTTAACAGACGCCGTGTGTCGGCTTCAGCTGAAACGGTCGCTTGTGTGTCAAGCGAAAATTTTCAAACGCCGTGTCTGCTCTGGCTTGCACGTTCGCTCCTGGGGTGAACACCATTGGTAGGCGACGGGTGTTTGCTTAAGCTATTAAGAATGTTTGCTTGTGTATCAAACGTTAATTATTTTACGCCGTTTGTCGGCTTTATCTATGGTGCCAGCTCGTGTGCAAAACATTAATCGGCAAGGACGCTGTTTGTCGGCCCTAACTAAGATATTTGCCTGTGTGTTTGGCAATAATTATTTGGCGTAGGCCGCGTGTTGGTTTTTTATTAAACGTGGGCTTTAGGTGTCAAGTTTATTGACAAGAGGTGTATGTCGGCCTCGAGAAGTCTCGGGTTTGTTTAGCTCATGTGTCAAAATTTTTAAGCTATATAGTACGAATTGTTTCTATCTATTCCTTTTGTCTTTCACCTCGGCTTGCGTAGTGTATGGATATGGTTTGTTGACAGTTACGCGCGCAAAGACATTAGATTAATTTCTACCCGAAAATGAAAAGAGAAATTCAGGGCCTGAAAGATTCAAATGGCGAAAAGTTGGTGGATTCAGCTCTCCGATACGTCCGACAACTTCTCTCTTGCCCTCCTTCAATTTTTGATGCCTTTGCAACTTCGGCAGCCTTAGAGCAGTTCAGTGGTGTCGCCATAGAGAAAGGTCACGAGCGTGCTGATCCCTACGCCATTATTCTTCGCCAATCGAGATCTCTTATGGGGGCTCCTACTTTTCAATCAGTTCTCCTTAACCCTATTCAGACTGGGCTTTTTTAGGCAATCTGTGACTGGGGGGGGGGGGGGGGCTCCTCGGACCCCCCCTTCATATCTCTGGAACCAGTAAGGCTAGGACCATGAAATTTTCACACAATGTTCATCTCCATATAAGGAAACCTCACACCCAGTTTTGACCTGCCACACCCAATTATGACGTCACAGCGACGTAATTTTTGTTTTTCCGACGTTTCTTTGATATTTTTGCATCCAGATACTTAAAATATCAAATATAACTGTAAAATCATTTCTTTAATATTAAAACATAATAAATACAAACAAGGACACACTTGTAAAGCGAGAAAAGGCAAAAAAAGGCGATAAAACTATAATTTTGAAATTATTGTCCGCCATCTTGGATCCGCCATCTTGGATCCGCCATCTTGGATTTCCTTTCTTTTCGTTGAAATTAAAATTTAAAAAATATCTAAAAGAGAAAGGATCAGAATGTATACAACACGTATCAAACTAATGTCTATTATCCAAACAATGAACTTAGAAGCGTTATTTAATAAATAGTACAAAATGTTTCTCTATAAGTAAAAGTGAGCAAAAATTTACTTACCCCTCCCCCCCAAATATTTGATGTTAAAAATTGTTGATGTCTTTCAAGAATTAGTCCCAAGAAAAAAATATTCTAATAAGAAAATGCACTATAAGTCAAAAAACAAGATCTTAAAATAAAAAATTCACCTTATTTCAATATTTTGAAAACCTATGTGACAAAAACCGGTTGCCATGGCAACGTAGTTAATCACACTGACATGTTATGGATACCAAAATGTCCCTAGATAAATTCTAGGAAAAGTCAGAAAATTTCAGCCTCATAGCTATTTCGGTGTAAGAGTTATTGCAATTTTACTGGAGGGGGGGGTTCGAAAAGCCCCCCCCCCCCCCCCCAGTCTGAATAGGGTTAAGGTTACAGTGTACCTTCAGATCGAAAATCTATCGAAATTTTTTTTTGGCGTCAAAATAAAATTTACAGAATGAACTTTCATCCAAAAAAAAAAAATATCGAAAAATAGTGAAAATTGACGGAGAAATGACAGTATAACTTTTGTGGGCGGAGTTTGTTTATGAAGCGATATGTTTTTTTAAGCGCTGTTTTCTCAAAGTTAATTTTTCGCTTGTTGGGGACACTTTAAAGAGCTACAACTCAAAGGGAATTTGTTCGATTTTCCTCAAATTTGGACAGAAGCTAGGCTAACATATAATCAACAAAAACTTGTCGGCGAATTTCTTATTTCCGAAAACTTTTTCGTCAAGAGCCATTTCCGTGCGATCATTCCAATTTTTTTTCTCCCTTTTTCGAAAATATTCTGTAACTTTTCACTGCAATTGAATATGGGAAATCGCCGACACGTTTTTTTAGCGCTTCGTGTCCGGAAATCCGAGAACAATTCAAATTAGCAAAATACAATAATCGCTTTGAGTTATAGCGTTTTAAAGCTGATTCGGACGTTCGAATTTAGACGTCGTAAAAAATTTGACAATTCATTTTATTACCAAATGGTTTCCATATTTAGATAGCCAGCTCTATAAGATTTAATTTGATGTCTGGGTTTAGGTATATTAAGTGTAATCTTAAGACGCTAGAGCTGTTATACTGAAGACACCCCCGAAGGTACACTGTAACCTTAAGTTAGTTGGCTCAGAACAAGAGGTTGCTATAGCCAAAGAAATACAGAAAACGATGAAGCAGATTGCTGCCTCCGGGGTTCGACCTAGAACTCCCTCAGCAACCACTCCGGGTCTCAGTGATTCTCGTCAAGCCGGTTCCATTGTGTGTTTCAATTGTGGCCGCCGGGGGCATATCGCTAGGTCATGTTGGAATCACAAAATTTTCGAAAGAACAGCGGGGTAAGAAGAATGTAATGTTCCCTTTTCGGTTTAATAGAAGTGCTTTTCAGCGTTACGGATATAGTGGTTGTGTCGGAGATCACAAAATTTTCGTAAGAACCGCGGAGGAAGAAGAATGTAATGTTTCCTTTTTCGGTTGAATTAAAGTGTTCCTTGGTGTTATGGATCGATTACAAAATATATTATCCCATTTATTCAGATTTTCCACCTGCTTCGTTTACTTCGGATTTTCCAGTACCGCTCGTTTTTACATATATTTCCGGATATGTATACATACGTATGTATAACCATACCATACCATACTGGAAAACTATACCATTAGTTTTGCTCTGCTGTGTTATCGCTAACCTTACGCCCTCTCCACTAGCCTGACCGCGATCAGAAGGGTAATCTAAGTTACGCCATATGATCTGTTTACGAAGGATCCCTGGTCCGGTCCGGCTAGTGGGTTTTTTTCCCTTTTGTTTAATGTTTTCTCTCTATTTTAGGACTAGTTTCTTTCTGTCGCCTTACAGGTTTTACCTATCTTTTGGTAGGAGTTTTCAAGATTCTTCCATTATCACCTTAAGCTCCGTCCAAAATCTGTCTTATGGTACGACAGGGAAACTAACCCCACTAGCTGGGCTGGGCCTCTCCCGTCCTCAGAAATTATTGCTGAAGACCGAGCTTTCGCGTCCCCGCCCCAATCCAGAAGGAACTTACCCAGACCTCCTCTGACAAAATGAAATGGCGACCCTCTCCTTAGCCTTTCCTTAGAAGCAAAAATTAACTAAGGTTTTCTAATTTTAGTAATGAGTGCCATTGTGTTAAGTCAAGAGTTTCAAACGTTGCGGCCTTAGCTCTTCATCAGTGGCAAAGTCACATAAAAATAAGATCTTAACTTAACCACCCCAGACAATGAGCGGCATAATGGTTCACTATTTATCTACCATTTCTGCAATGATATACATTGTCAAGAATAATTTTGAATGCGTTCTGGAGAAAACACTCCCTAAGTTATTATTTTTAATTGACAATCCGTGGCTCCTATCGTATGCGTTGTGCTTATAGATTTCTAATTTATATTAGCAATTTCTCCAAATAATTATCACTCGGCATCCATGAAATTATTAAGCAATAGAACACATTTTCTATGAGTTTACCGGCGTTATAAACCCACGCGGGATGTTGGGAGAACACGAGAAAAGCTTGTAAATCACGAGCCGCAGGCGAGTGATTTACAAGCGAGTGTTCTCCCAACATCCCAAGTGGGTTTATAACGCCGGTAAACTCATAGAAAATGTGTTCTATTGCTTTTATGAAATAACTATGAAAAGCGTTTGGAAAGAGAGAACTTTGTTGTAGTTTTGTGCCGATCAAGTAGCTTGTTCTCATGACATTCATCGGATGACGCGGGAAAACCAATCAAAGCAGCTGAAAGAATGAACTTTACACGATGCCACTGACAAAGCTGCACTGACAAATTCACGGGTTCAACGAAAGTGATAAAAAAAGTTTTAGCGCTTTGAAATTCGTCAGTTGGAATTTATCAGCTGAAAGAAGAAAATATATTCAATGATTGAATCAAAAGTTCTTTGAATGGGAAATCCAGAAAATTGTGTCCGGAATCTGCCGCCGCAAACAAAGTTTGAAAGCCTACAATTTTTATGGCGTATGTTGGATTCAAAGATTGCCTTCTTGTCAAGAATTTTTCAATTGGAATAAAGGTTAGTTCCAGAAACTCAGCTTCTGAAATGTTTTCGACTTTATCTGCTTACTTTGAAGTGTACAATGAAGCCCGTAGTTCTCTACATTTTAAGCTCATTGTTTTTAAGCCTATAGTTCTGAGAGTTTTTTATTTGTTTGATGGAACAGACTGAATTGTTTGATCATTCCATGCAAATAATTTGTTTAACCATAAACCTATAATTTTTGTTAGCTTCATTTTCTTCTTGCTAATTGATCATCCTTGCTTGGACACATAATCAGAATTTAAACTGCATCCGGTACAAAAGTATTCCATGAAAAAATCTCAAAAACAAAACACGATAAAGCGTATAAATGGAATCGGCGTAAAATAATTATCCTAAACAACAAAGCTATAAGCCTTGCTTTTTAATTCCACTGTGAAAATCCGTCTTAGTTAGAAGTTATCTTAGGATTTGAAGGAACAATTATAAACTTCAGTTCAGTAAATTTCAATCGAAATTTCCTCAGTCAATAGGTCTTTGACCAATCAGAACGTGCGTAGTATCTCAGTTATTTTATAAAAGCCAATATAATCGCAGTTACTGTCTTTTATTGAACTACTGTCTGATCTTTGTTGTCTCTAATCCTGCTAAGCATAGCAGCGCAAACAAACCCCGTCCCTTTTTGTTTATTATAACTTTTTATGAGCTTTACCTCATCATTATTATTAAGCATCCAGGTTACGGCTGTCTATATTTATTGAACTGTTGTCTCGTTTCTGTTGTTATTTTGTCCTTTAATTTATGCTGCATTATCGAGACCCCCTTCTATGCAGCCTTATATGTTGCTTTTTTACTGTATTAAAATCTAATAAAATGCTAAATTTAAATTAAATCCTAAGAATATTCTAAAAAATGGATATTAAAATTCGTTTTTATATCAATTACAGCAATTGCAGTTATACAAATGTAATATTACATTTTGTATACCCTAAATGAACAACAAACGAGGGGGGGGGGTATTATGCCCCCCCCCTCCCCCCTCGTAACTTCAAGAATATTAAGGTTATGAAAATGAAACCAAGAGGGTACATAGTACGTCCAAAACTGTCTCCTTTGCGGTCCGCATAATGGAACGATGACGTCACATAACGTAGTTACTAGGTAATTAGTTATACGGCCGCCATTTTGGATCCGCAATCTTGGATTTCTGAAATTTTTCAAAACCTCTTAAAAACCGTCCAAATTGACTCAAAATTAATCAAAACCAATAAATAAACGCTAAGTGACGTAAAAATGTATAAGTTATACCAATAAACATTGTTTTTCTTCATTCAAAGGTAAAAAATATGCAAATTACATAAAAAAAAACAAAATCGAAATCTGTTGCTATGGAAACATTAAGTCACGTGATCAATAAAATGTCATATCAAATTGTTGCCAGATAAATTTTAGGAAAATTCACCAAGATTTGATGGTGTTTGAATACATATTTCGGAAGTTATGAATGTTGAAAGTTAGCGCTGGCACTTTGTGCTCCCCCCCGCAGACAAAACAGGGTTAAGAGAGTGTCACGAGTTGTCATATTTTAATTTCGTTCTGCTTGATTCAAAGAAAACTCAGTAAACGAAGGCATGAAAATTGTATCTTTGTTGCAATAATTTCATCAAAAGGTCAGAAGCCAATAATACAAGGTGAAATTTAAGTTCCGATCTTTCACTTGTCATGTATTTTAAAGTTTACGCTTTCTCTTGTTTTGCAATTTTTAATAGACGACTTCAAGTATTTGCTTTTCAAGAAACGTTCTCCTCTTACTTGAAATTGCTCGAACGTCATCCATTGTCGCTGTCTTCCATTTTTCAAGCGCCAAAACGTCGTTTGGGTCGACACAGGAGGATCTTAAATTCTTCGCCGCTTCGGCTCTCTTCGCATAAATTTGATTGTTTTTGTAAACAACTTCATGTAGTCAAACGGTAAGCTGTCCGGCTCAAACTTGCACAGTGATTGACTTTGACTACTGTCACGCTACCCTCCAAATTTGGGGGATTGAAAATAACGCAAATTTTTCCGAAATTTTTTCGTCATCGTTCCTGAGGGAACGATATTTATAGGGTCCGTCCTGCAAGAGTTAACTAGAACAGCTGGTTTAGCTTGTGCGTCTTTAAAAATCTTTCCGTGGACAAAAACTTAGTAAAAGAGATTGAAGACTCAAATATTTCTGTAGTTTTCTTTGAGTTATTTTAAAAGATGTTTATTCCTATCCCACAACAATTTATCTGAATATAAAACAGAAAACACTGTTTAACTTTTGGACTTCCTGCAGTTATCTTGCACGCCTTCCTAAGCGGAGTGAAGTGTAGAATAAGTACGTAATAGTAATTGGACTGAGTGATGTACAATTCAGGGAGTACTCGAGCACGATTTCCCTACCTAATTAATCGCGTCAACAAAAAAAAAATAGAGATTAAAAAGGCTATGTGAGTTTGAAACCTGGACGGAAACAGCAAAAACTATAGAGCCCATTTAAGTGCACCGCACGCGCAACGTAGGCGTCCATTTAAGCTATCCAATTACAAAAACTTGCAATTGGATAGCCGTGTTGAACACCACGTGACAGAACGCAAACTATGTAAGAAATAGGCCCGTAGATGACCAGATACAATCTAAAAGTTTGTTATTAAAACGATTAATTTAGAAATTTCACGTAGCTACTCTCAATCTAAGATCCAATACTTGCTTACAGAGGAACATTTTTGTTTCCTCGTATCTGCCGAGTTAAAAAACAGATGTTGACCAAAACTGAAATAATGTCACCCTATAAGATGTTTACCTGTTATGGTACTCATGCGCGTAGCGGCATGAGTTATAAAATGGCATCCGTTTTTCTTATTTTTCTTTTTTTGGTGTTCCGATTTTGCATGCAAATTTATACACGCATATTTTAAATTGTGCTCTTCCGGTTCACAGCTTTGCCATTTACACTTCCTGTTTAGTGACTTCCGGCTACTCCCACTTCCAGTAAAACAGCATTACGGAAGTGTCACGACAGCGTCTCCTACAACCCTACTTACATTACTAATGTTCACGTTTGGTATACAGCTATTTCAATAAACGTTGTCGGATGAAAAAAGCTCAAAGCCAAGACCGCAAGGTGGTATGGGATTTATATGCATAAATTCACCACAACTGCTATTAACAACTATCCATACTACCTTGCGGTCTTGGCTTGTAGGCTTTGAGCTTTCATCCGACAACGTTAATTGAAATAGCTGTATATGACGTAGAAGAATCACTGGCTTCATTGTGGTACAGCCTTCATTTACAAAACATTCAGTAGTTAACAACGTGGTTTGCAGGAACGATGACTGAATGAAAGGAGTAACTCTTCTCCATGTCGGACATCTTCTTATCATGTTTCAAATATATCATGAAACTTTCTTACGCATGTGCATGAGTGTAGGCTGCTTGGAGCCTCTTGTTTGTAAAATAATCTTCTGGATAAGTCTACAGACTTCAGAGACTTATAACATCACACAACACGAGATTCTGTTATTACAATTTATGACAGTTAATACAAATTTGGCAACTGTTATGTAAGTGTCTATAACTAAATCGAGTCTTAACCCTATTCAGACTGGGCTTTTTTAGGCAATCTGTGACTGGGGGGGGGGGGGGGGCTCCTCGGACCCCCCCTTCATATCTCTGGAACCAGTAAGGCTAGGACCATGAAATTCTCACACAATGTTCATCTCCATACAAGGAAACCTCACACCCAGTTTTGACCTGCCACACCCAATTATGACGTCACAGTGACGTAATTTTTGTTTTTCCGACGTTTCTTTGATATTTTTCCATCCAGATACTTAAAATATCAAATATAACTGTAAAATCATCTCTTTAATATTAAAACATAATAAATAAAAACAAGGACACACTTGTAAAGCGAGAAAAGGCAAAAAAAGGCGATAAAACTATAATTTTGAAATTATTGTCCGCCATCTTGGATCCGCCATCTTGGATCCGCCATCTTGGATTTCCTTTTTTTTCGTTTAAATTAAAATTTAAAAAATATCTAAAAGAGAAAAGGATCAGAATGTATAAAACACGTATCAAACTAATGTCTATTATCCAAACAATGAACTTAGAAGCGTTATTTAATGAATAGTACAAAATTTTTCTCTATAAGTAAAAGTGAGCAAAAATTTACCTACCCCTCCCCCCCAAATATTTGATAGTAAAAAGTTTTGGTGTTTTTCAAGAACTAGTCCCAAGAAAAAACTATTCTAATAAGAAAATGCACTATAAGTCAAAAAACAAGATCTTAAAATAAAAAATTCACCATTTTTTAATATTTTGAAAACCTATGTGTCAAAAACCGGTTGCCATGGCAACATGGTTAATCACACTGACATGTTATGGATACCAAAATGTCCCTAGATAAATTCTAGGAAAAGTCAGAAAATTTCAGCCTCATAGCTATTTCGGTGTAAGAGTTATTACAATTTTACTTGAGGGGGGGTTCGAAAAGCCCCCCCCCCCCCCAGTCTGAATAGGGTTAAGGAAATCTTTCAGAAAACTTGAAAGTATGCAACAACGGCTTCACATGTACAATAATAACTAGTGCACAAAACGGAGAGAGCATAAAATTGTGACTTTTCAGATAACACCTTTGGATTACAACCATTAAATAAAAGTTGAAAGCGCATTATACAAGTCAA
Organism: Cladopsammia gracilis; assembly: GCA_022457155.1. NCBI lineage: Eukaryota > Metazoa > Cnidaria > Anthozoa > Scleractinia > Dendrophylliidae > Cladopsammia > Cladopsammia gracilis. The sequence goes on from JAJGOT010000018.1 coordinate 2,885,100, forward strand.
CGTTTCACGTCTTGTTTTCTTCTGTCGATGACACGGAACTTTAATTCGAGCTGTGCAGGTTAAATCTCGTCTCTTTATCATCTGCTAGTATGTACATTCTAAAGGTTCAATAGTTATATTCATAAAGAAAACTTAGTCAATGTTAACAATGCCTTTAAGATTTGCATAATATTCTAGGCGAGCCAATCTCTACATACATCGCAAAAACAATACGGTAACAAAGAAATGAGACCTCGCATGTCTATAATATACAGACAGATTTTACCGGAATAAACATACCGAGATAAGCTAATTATCTACAATTACGAAGAGCTGATTACACTAATAGTAAGTTAGAACTTGGAACCAATTGATATTTTCGCCACCTATTCCAGTAGAGCGAATAAAAAACGGTGCATGCTAGTTGATGATTGTTTGGGCGAGAGTGTTGATCCTAACTATTATAAATAATATATTGTCATCAGACAGTGCATGATGGCGCATAATAATTAAAAAAATAGTTGTCGATAGTTGGTCAAACATAACATGGGCAAAGTCACCGACTGATAACTCGCTTGACTCGCAGATACTATCGAACGACGAATTGACTGCTATCGTCTTCGTTTTCGGGCCTCGACAGAGACTGGCGATCGACTCTTCGTGGTCATTTTACAAAAAAAATGTACAGTTCAGCCAGCTACTTCAGGAGGCAACAAAAACTGCTATCAACTTTCACGCGCTCGGTCAAACGGCCTGTACTATCATCAACTATCATGAAATTGTTTAACATGTTCAGAGTGAATGATAGCGTGCAATAGTCGACGATAGTTATGATAGTTCGTGTTCATACGGGAGCACGAGTTTGGAATATCATAAACCATCGACTGGCCTGAAAATACTAGACGATGTATGACTCGTTTATGGTTTGAGAAGATTACGAATCAGACATCTGCGTGATCACGAACAAGATGGAACAGCTAAATCATGTTAACAGGAAGTAAATTACATTTATTTTATATATCTGGAGAAACAACCAATCTCTTTGCATTTTCACGATCTGCTTAGTTTCTTATAGTCATAGAAACCACATTCAACAAAGTAAAGTGTAGATTTTACTGTTTACTTCGATGCAGTATTCAATTTTATTCAAGTTCGGTAAAATTCCACTATGAAATTTGCGTTAAGACAGATGTAATTCATACAAAACAAACAACCTTAGAATATGGATACATAGCAGGTAACACTGGACTCACCTGTTACAAAAGAAAGAAGAAGTGCGAGTATTAACACCCGGAAATACAGGTAAGAATTACATGACGCCATGTTAGCGTGTTTTAATTCTGGCCACTGAAGGCCGTCTCGTCTGTGTATGCACGTTTTGGTTGACCAATCGCTTTTACCATTTGTTTTCGTCGTCATCATATTCATCACAGCGTGAAGTATCAAACTACAAAGATAAGTTTTGCTTTCGAACTTTAAGGCCTAGGGCAAACGTCGAACTTAACATGTGCCGAATCTAATTCAAATGAGCAAGAACAATAGATTTTGCTCATTTGCATTAGATTCGGCACATGTGAAGTTCGACGTTTGCCGTAGGCCTAAGATGCTTTGGGCCCGAAACAATGGTTATTTTGAGTGGATGTACTGTAGTTTCATTACTGAGTATTGAGCAGCGGTAGTTCCATGAATATGTTAGTTGATACTCAAGCAGTTTAAGGCCTGGGTTTAAAGTGTGTTCGGAAAATATGGTTGACACTTAATATCCTTACCAAGAAAACCTAGATCAAAATGAAATTTTCCCTGAATGTTAATCTTGATGTTTTCTTTTGCCTTAATGCAAACGTTTGGTCACGTGACATGTCACGTGATCAAAATTTTAAAATTACGTAAATCGGCGATTTGGTAGCGAATTTTCTTTGTATAGTTAAATAAATTAGCTTTTCCGATGGAGGTTTAACATATTTAACCTTCTACGTTTGGAATGATTTTTCTCAAGTCTTTAAATTACAGTTATAAATAATTACAGGTTGAATTTTGGACTGAAAAATGACCTTTGTCCTCATAATTTTAATTTAGAGATTAATGGACACTCATTCCAAACGTGAAGGGCTGGAGATATTTAATCTGCATCAGAAAAGCATTTTTATTTGATGTTTTCTCTTAAACCCGTCACCAATTCGTCAAATATTTGCTATTTTAAGAAAAATGGCCACGTGACATGTCACGTGACCTATGCCAAAGCTTATTATACTTAAAAATGTTAAGGACGATAATATCTTACTATGTGCCAAATTTCGATTCAGTTCCATTCCGTTTGTAAAAGTTATTACGAATAAACCGTTTTTTCCTGGTCAAAGCCCTTGACCCAGGCCTTAAACTACTTGAGAAGATTCAGCTTTACAGTTTATTAGTTATTGAATTTGTGTTAATTATAATACTTTCTGCTCATCTTGCGTACTTTTTGATGCTTAATTATAGAATATTTCTTAATTTCGATTACGCTCGGGAGCAACAAGGAAGATCTTACGGATTCTTAGGTAAAGGAAATCATTACGACACAGAGACAAAGAAATTGAAGGCAGATTAAGTAAGGGATAATGCCCTCGCTCCTCGGCCTTCTTAAAAATAATGACCGAGCGCGTAACGCTCGGTCATTATTTTTAGGAAGGCCGAGGAGCGAGGGCATTATCCGTTTTAATGCACCTTTTCATTGTTTTAGAACAAGCAAACCAACGACATGCTGTGAAATTTTGCTCATTAGTGACAGTAGTGATTGTCTAAATCCGTAAGGATTGTGCAAGCATTTTAATCATTGTAATGACTCCCGTGGGCGAATTTTTTCTTGCCGTTACAATCAGTTTAGAATTGATCAACTATGGCCTCGATGAAACGCGGTGATGCGATGTGAAGCGCCGTTTGTGATATTCTTTACTGGCCAAGTAGGATACTTTTTACAACAAGATGCGTATAAAGTTCTCAAGTTACCGCAAAATAGGAAAAAGGAATCAGGAGGATGCAATCTTGGAAAAAAATGTGAGCTAGCGAAGTGAAATTTTAATAGTACACTTTTGAAACGTTTCAATTCTTACACGACAAGGGTAAAAAGTTCCTTGACAGTCAGCAGTAGTAATAATCAGAAATTTAGGGATATGGGCTTTAGAGACTACGAGCAGTCTCTTTTTCCCAGCTTAGTCCATCGAGCGAGAAACGAAGAAACATTAGCGAACGGTAATGGCCGTGCGAAACTGGGGCGCCCCCAGTTTCGCGCGGCCATTATCCATTCGCTAATGTTTTTTCGTTCCTCGCTTGATGGACTAAGCTGGAAAAGAGAGACTGCTCATAGTCTAGCTTTAGATAAAAATAGGAAATTCACTGTCGATAATTTTTCATTCCACGTTCAATGTAATGGAAAATATTGGGATTTTGCCTTATAGTGTCTATAGTAAAGGTTTATTTAAAACTATTAACCAAGGTAGTTGAAAACCTAAAAAAACATAAGTCCCTCGGAGATACAGGGTGTATGTTGTTGGTCCAGAGGGATGTTTTGTTTATTTTGTTGACATGTACATCAAAAGTATTTGTCAGGGGTGTTGCGAGTGCTATCCATGTTGGAATTTGTAATAAATTATGCTAATGTGCTAAATTGATAAGATTCTAGAAAATCACTGAGGTGGAACAGTAGGTTATTATTGTGATCAGTGAGGTGGAACAGGAGTTTACTATTTTTAATAATAACCTCCTGTTCCACCTCACTGACCACAATAATGACCTGTTGTTCCATTTCAGTGAGCATGTATGCAGATTATTACAAATAATAACCTGTTCAAAACAATGAAAAGGTGCATTAAGGCAAATTAAGGCAGGAGTAAGTAGTTCGACGTTGGAAATTCATAAGTCATACTGATTAAAATTTCAAATTTTAAGCACATAGGTTTGTTAAAGAAATGGGTCGGAGGAAAACATCTTCGCGACTTCAGCCTTAAACGTTTTACTAAACTGACCTAAATTGGAGTGAGCATTTTTTTTTCTGCGATATTTTTTCACAACGTTTACTCTTTTTAAAGGTACAATATTTGCTTCAACATTCGTTGAACTTATATATGTAGGACAAAAAATTAATCGAATGTTGAAACCGTTTGAGCAGGTCTTCAATATCGTTGAGACGCGTTGAATAAAAAAAGCGGTTTAATGAGGACACCTTGAGTTTTTGGCAGCATAGCTTATTAATTAACTTTGAACGTTTGCTACTTCACTGCCTGAGCTTGGTCGTACGAGCTGCTTCACACATTTACTAGACATTGAATGAACTTTCCAGTTTGAGTTATGGAGTTACCATAGCAACGGGCTGATGACGTCCTAAACGTTTTAAAACGACTTATATCACTTATGGAGTAGTAGAGGGAGGGGGTGATCCGGGCACACCGCAAATAAGGGTTAAATGACGTGATTAACGGCCTCCTAGAATATATAAAATTCTAGGCCCCCACGAACCTCCCTGCGGTCGGTTCGTGGGCTTAGAATTGTATGTATTCTAGGAGGCCGTTAATCACGTCATTTAACCCTTATTTGCGGCGTGCCCGGATGCACCCCCTCCCTCTACTACATAGTGATCAATTATATACGATCTCGCCTTTGCGTTACGGCCTCACCCAAAATAAGGGTTAGATTACACGATTTAACGCTTCTGTGTGAACTGGGGGAGCGGTGTTGCCAATTGAACAAATGACACACCTTTGTGTTATACAACCCCATGGATGCACAACTTGAGTTTGTACGCACCCATCATGGTTGGCGCGACTGGCTTCACAGCTATAAAATGACTGTTCCTGCTGATTATCCAATACGCGATCTCGATTTGTTTTATCAAGAGAACAAACCTGCTATAGTTCGAACTATAGTTAGAGAGATTACAGACCTTGGCCCCGTCAAAGTGAATCTTACATTCTTAGTTCACTTTTCAAAGGAAGGAGCCGGCGAGACGCAAAGAATGACCCACTACTTTAGGCAAGAGAATCCTCTAATAATAACACACTTTCATGAAGCAGCAGCTAACGAGCAACTTCAAGCTGTTATCAACTCAAACAAGGAAGAAGTAGCCAGATGGGTAAACATGGGTTCAGGCTGGACTATCGACAGAGTTGAGAGCGTCTTTCTTGATTCCGCAAGATATCAAGCTATCAGAGGCGGTTCTTATATCCCTCTTCCTCCAAAGCTCAAAGCAAAACAGGCCATCATAAACATCAAAAACAGAGATAATCAATGCCTTCGATGGGCTTTGCGAGTCGCGCTCTTTCCCACTCGAGATAGGAACCCAGACAGGACAAGCAAGTACCCGACAGAGGACGGTTTGAACTTCACCAACATCTCTTCCCCCACACCCTTGCATCAAATCTCTGAAGTAGAAAAACTCAATAACCTCGCAATAAACGTCTTTGGCTGGTATAACGGTAACACAACAGTCCTTAGAATTAGTGAAGTACAAGATCCTGAGATAAGACGAATCAACCTGATGCTGATAACCAATAAAAATAACACACACTACTGCTACATAAAAAGCCTAAGCAGGCTTCTTCATAGCAATTATGAGGCAGGCCGGAGGATTCACTTTTGCGAAAGATGCCTTCAAGGATTTAAATCGCAAGATGTCCTCGACAAACATCTGGTTGACTGCAGGGGTATCAAAGGCAGGCCAGTACGAACTGAAATGCCTAAAGATGGTGAAAACATCCTGCATTTCGAGAACCATCAGAACCAGATGAAGGTGTCTTACGTTATCTACGCTGACTTCGAAAGTCTCGTCACAAAAATCGACACTTGCAAGCCAGACCCAAAAGAAAGCAGTACAATCAAAACCGCGGTTCACACGCCATGCGGGTTCTCTATGATGGCTGTTCGCTCTGATGGCGAAACAAGAGGGCCATACTTATACAGAGGTGAGGACACTGTGAAGCGGTTTCTCCATTTCATACAACTGTTAAAGAGGGAGATAAGAGACGAACTCCATCACAAGAAGCCCATATCAATGACAAGAGAAGACTGGGCAAACTTCAACAATGCGACCTTCTGCAGCATCTGTAATGAGGATCTCCACAAAGAGAGCTTCAAGGACTCCATCAATCTCTACGATCCAAACACGGGAGCGTACGCCGGTCTTGTTCATCACAAAACCAACAAATGCTACGCCAATGCATTCAAAACCTTCATCCAAAACGAAGAAACAGGGCGTTTGGAGGCGTCTCCCTTCATAGGCCCAAGAAACAAAAGGCAACAAAAAACAAAGCCAACCTTTGATCAAGTTGACTGCCTCTTCTGCGGAGAATCTCTTGTACGAAACTTCATGAGAGACGCTGTTAGAGATCACTGCCACATAACAGGCAAGTATCGAGGTGCTGCTCACAACGCATGTAATCTGAATCACTTCAGAATAAACGCGGAAACCGTTACAATCCCTGTTGTCTTTCACAACTTGAAGGGCTACGATGCGCATCATATCATGTGCGGCATAGCAGAAGTACAATCTGATCTGAAGTGCATCCCGACAAATATAGAGAAATACGTCTCTTTCTCTCTGGGCAACTTGAGGTTCATTGACAGCTTACAGTTCATGCAGTCGAGCCTTGACAATCTGGTAAAATCAAACAAACCAGAGTCATTCACAATCATGGCAAACCATGAAAAGGACCCCAATAAACTCAAGCTCCTTCTGCAAAAAGGAAACTATCCATACGAGTACATGGACTCTTGGAGGCGGTTTGATGAGAAGTCACTCCCAGAGAAGAGCGCGTTCTATAGCGAGCTCAAAAAGGAGCACATCAGCGACAAAGACTACACTCATGCGCAGAAAGTGTGGGAGACGTTCGAATGTAAAGACCTCGGCGAGTATCACGATCTCTACCTAGAGACAGACGTACTCCTCCTTGCAGATGTCTTCGAGAACTTCAGAAAAACATGCCTCAAGCACTACAAACTTGACCCTGCGCATTACTATACAGCTCCGGGCCTCAGCTGGGACGCTCTTTTGAAATACACAGGAATCAATCTAGAACTGCTCACAGACATCAACATGCACCTCTTTATCGAAAAAGGCATGCGTGGCGGCATTTCAATGGAGAGCAGGCGCTTCTGCAAAGCGAACAACCCCTTTCTTGATGACCACAACCCAGATCAAGAAACAAGCTACATCATGTACTTCGATGCAAACAATCTTTACGGTTGGGCCATGAGTCAACCACTACCTGTTGGCAACTTTCAATGGTGCCCAGTGCACCCAACACAACACCAAATCAGGAAGTGGTCCCCAAACAGAAAGATTGGCTACATCCTTGAGGTTGATCTAGAATACCCCGAGGAGTTGCACGATGAACACAACGCCTATCCTCTAGCACCAGAGAAGCATAGAGTCGAGAAGTCGTGGATGTCTCCTTATCAAAGGGCATTGATAGAGGGGCAGGCAGAGGACAAGACAGAGAAGTTGCTCCTAACTCTCAAGAACAAAGACAGATATGTTCTACACTACAGAAATCTTCAGCTATATCTCGAGCTAGGCATGAAATTGAAGAAGGTTCATCGAATGCTCAAATTCGAGCAGAAGCCTTGGATGGAGCCTTACATAAGGCTGAACACAGAACTCAGAAAGCAGGCCACTTCTGAGTTCGAAAAGAACTTCTTCAAGCTGATGAACAACTCTGTCTTTGGCAAGACCATGGAGAACCTCAGAAAGCGCATTGATATGAGGCTTGTTCGCGCGAATGAGATAGACAAGTTGAGAAAGCTTATCTCAAGCCCGCTGTTCGCCAGAGCAACAGTCTTTGGTGAAAATCTTGCAGGGATTCAGATGCACAAGGACAAAATCTTACTCAAACGTCCAGTCTACACCGGTATGTGCATCCTTGATCTTTCAAAGACTCTGATGTACGACTTCTACTATAAGTACCGCAAGTATAAGTACGGCCCACGAGTAGACCTACTTTACACAGACACAGACAGCCTGCTTCTAGAGATCAAGACAGACGATGTCTACAAGGACATGGAGAATCGCCTCGATGAGCTCTACGACACAAGCGACTACCCGAAAGACCACTTTCTTCACAGCCAGCAAAACAAGAAAGTCATCGGCAAGATGAAGGACGAGTGCGCTGGTGCCCCCATCTCTGAAGTGATATGCCTGCGCTCAAAGATGTACTCAATCATGCTTGATAGTCAGAAGAACATCAAGAAGGCGAAGGGCACCACCAAGTCTGTGACGAAGAAGGAGATCACGCACCAGAACTACAAAGACGCTCTCTTCAGAAAGAAAACCTTCAAACACGGGATGGACATGCTTCGAAGCGTGAATCACCAGATCTACGGAGTTCATCTAAACAAGACAACGCTCTCGCCCTTTGACTCCAAACGCTGGATCAAAGACGATGGCATCCATACGCTTGCATATGGTCACAAAGACATCGGCGGTAACTGAGTGCCTAACGGCACAACCATCAACTCCTCGCGAACGAAGCCCCGCTTGGGCCCATCGTAGAGATAATACACCACAGGCGCATCTGGCTTAGTATCAACCCTTTCGATGTTGTAAACTTTTAAAGACCAGATCGGGTCCGTCGCGCGCTTGCCACCACCTTCTAGCTCACCAGGATAATACAGATATCGCAAATTAACCCGAGGTGAGAGCTTCTTTTCATTCACCCCCACAGGTCTAGCATATGGGGTTGCGGGCTTGGCTGAGGTGGCTTTCTCTTTGATGGCTTGAGCGGGCTTCTTGCCAGTCAATCTGGTTACTTCATTGTTCAAGGCCGAGATAACATCTGGCAATCTTTTAACCCAAGCAGTCGACCGACCAGAGGGCAGATTCATTTCAACTGCGTACTGGTAACCAAACAATCGTTCAGCCAGGGTTCTGTTAAATCTTTCAACGATCCCTTGATCTCTGTGGATATCAACGCGCCCACGGCGAATGGTTGTTTTATGGGCCCCAGTCTCTTTAGTCACAGCTCCCATAAACTCTGTCCCCGGATCGACTTGCAACAGTTGTGGCCACTTCAAAGGCCCGCGCCTGTATATCCGGGCCAGCGCTTTCGAAACTTCATCAGACTCTTTCGAGGTCAAGGGCTCTGCTGCTTTATATCTGCTTGCTACATCAACAACTGTCAAAGCATATTTGTAAATCTTTCTCCCGTGAGGCAGTTTGTCGTGTGGCAAAAAAAGTAGATCCGCTTGATGTACTGAATTGGGCGTAAAGACATCAAACTTAGGCCTAGGGATGTGACGTGGCGCAGGGAGATATATTTGCCAAAGGGCTTGTTTGACAAGCCATTTATTTGCCGCCTCTTCTGAGACCTTGGCTGCTGCAGCTAGCTTTTTGACAGCGGCAAGACCTTTCCAATAGCCTTTGGGCCCGTAATAGATTTTTGAGAGTTTCGCCTCCATATATTTATGTTTTTACAGAAAGCGAAACGCTGCATAACCAAGGGCGAGTGCGCCAGTGCCGATAAACAAGAGTTCACCTTGCTTCTGCTGAGGGCCAGGCTTATAGAAGTCAGAGAACTCGGGCTCTTTGGGGAGTGTTATTTGCTGCTCTCGATGTGTTTGGTTGTAGAGCACCAGAGTTTGGTCAGTGTCTTGAAAGTTCTTTTTCGCTTGATCTTTGATCCGATCGTTGGTTGCAACCCAGTCGAGGAGCTTTGTGCGGTCTTTCTGATATTTGGCGTAGGCCGCTTGATAAGCTTCTAACGCTTTATCGTGTCTGATCTTTTCATCCAGAGCGGCTTTGCCACTGTCTCCAGACAAGTATTTTGCAAGATAATTGCCGCCAGTGAAAGCGGCCGCATTGAGAATTGCTCCACCAACCATGAGAGCGATAGAGGCCATCTTGTATATAATTAGATCGTGGCTGGGAGGATTTTCTGGTCTTCGAGATATTTCTTGAGCGCGATGCTCCCAGTCATGACAGCTGTGAACTTGACGTAATTCATCAGGTTCGCGCTGGGATCGCCTGTGAGGTTTTCTTTGATGATTTTCTTGCCAATCCAGCCAATACCAGCGACAAGGCCAGTGATTGTTGCAGCATCGAGAACAGATTTCACGAGCTTGTTGTCAGACATGGTGTATATTTATGTTTTTTTTCAGTCGACCCCTCATCGCTCTCTGTTAGTTCCGTGGCTAAGCGCCAAACTGTTTTTAGAGCCGCGAAGTTGAATCTTAACATAAAAAGAAGAATGCCGCCGATTGCAGCCCCATTTACGAAGCCTTGAAAGAGATTGGCCATTGTGTATATATATTTACTCCATCTCGCGAAGTCTTCGTCTCGGTGGCCTCTGTGTTGGTGGAGGGGCCTCTGCTGCTAGTGGAGGGGCCTCTGCTGCTGGAGCAGGCGGTGTCTTGTTGCGCCCAAGTGCATTCATAATGGCCTCGCGCTGGTAATAGACGCCCAAAGCGGAGACAATCAAACCTCCAACACCAAGGATGAGAACAGTGTTGCTGCTAGATTCTGCCTTTGTCGAGTTTTGGGGGGCAGGCTCGTTTGCCTGGCTTGCCTGGCTGGCTTCTTTTTTTGCCTTTCTTGCCAGACGGTTGCGTTCAGCGAGGGCTTTTCCAGAAGCAACACGGCCAGGGTTTTTAGCCGGAGCAGTCTTTGGGGTATCAGAGGGCGTGGGTGCTGGAGCGACTTTTTCTTCAGGGATCGTCTCGAGCGGTTGCGCCATCGTGTATATATTTTATTTTAACCTGCGTGGTTCCTTCATGGTTCCTTCGTGGTTCCTTCGTGGTTCCTTCATGGTTCCTTCGTGGTGCATCAACTTCATCAAAGCCCTCCAGTGGGTAACCGTCACTGTCCCTGCTTGGGTGAACGGGTGGAGACTCCTTTTTGAAGTCGATGTGTTTTGTAGTGATCAAAGCAGCATTGGCCAAGGCCAAGAATCGCCCACATCGCAGTGCAAGACCTCCAGCAAGAGATGACAATTCATGTTGAATCATGTAGTCATTTTTGAGTTCTTTCTGCAACTCATTCACGTCGTCAATATCAACAGCCAAGCCGACGCCTTTGGTTACAAGCATTATGAAGCTGTCAATCAGAGACTCGGTCGTCTTGTTGCCGACGTAGGCTTCATACCTTTTGTAGAACTTTTCAACCCCCTTATCTGTCAGTCGCTTCACCTGCTCATGTGTGAGCTGGACACCAATGGCTTCTTTTGATTTGCCCGTTGAAACAAGGACTGCCAGTTTCTCACGTTGAGCTTGAGTATCTGGCCTTGTTAAGACTTCAGGCATCGCCGATGGTAAGGAGCTATCAGGCCCTGACTCCAGCATCTGCATGATTTCATTCATTGCGGTCTCGTCTCCAGGGGTTGTCGCCATCATGTATACATAAGTTTTTTGGTGGCTTCATCATTCGCCTGACAAATAGCCCGACAAAGATCCTCCAGAAACTGATTGAATTCGATTAGTTTGGCTTCCGTAACAGGTTCGTTAAAAGGAAACCTTTCCTCCAGAAACTGAAAGAAGTCTTGAAGTGCGCCCTCGTCTCCAGGGTTTGTTGCCATCGTGTATATATTAATTCTCAATTATTCTATTGATGTCAGGCAAGATATTTTCAAGCTCCCGTATGAGTGAAGCCATTGTGTCTGGCATTTTAACGACTTTCAAAGGATATCGGCTAAGAAGCATGACACGCAGATCGTCCTCGCCAGCGGCTTTAATTTTCTGGATTTGTATCTCTTCCACCCTACTCTGTAATTCACCAAGAAGCTGTAAAAAGACTGTGAGTTTGTGGAGACTGGTGGAGGTATTCATGGCCCAGAGTATACATTGTATTTTCACATTTTCACTTCAACCCCATAAGGATGCCGCAGAGAGAAAACCAGGTGAGAGAACTTGTGTCCCTTTAATTTTGCAATCAACTCTTTGTACTCTTGATGTTCAAGCTCGCCGGCATAGTCGTCGAAGATGGCCTTCGTTGTTTTGCTTGATGGTGTGTAAAAAAGCACGATCGCTGCCACGTTTTCTCTAAACGGCTTGGCAATGCTGGTTAACTGCTGCGCCAACACCCACACGGAAATACCGCTGTGCCTGGCACTGAAGCCGAGGTTGACAAGCTGGCTCGTGCGGCCTTTCACATCCTTCGAAGCGGCGCAGTCATCGAGCACAAAGAGCGTGTTTGTCCCGTCGAAGTGGTAACTGGCTAGTTTTAGCCAAAATTCAATCTCGTGCTGCTGGCAATCTATCACGAAAATGCGTGGCTCATTGTCCACAAAGCCGTCGTAGGTCTTGTTGTGAACAAATGTGGGGCAGAAGAGAACGATATAGTCAAACTTGCCCCTGAAGGGTCCGCGTAGCTGATTCAGAAGATATTGTGTTTTGCCAGAATTAGTCGGCCCTATGATTAGGGCATTGAAGGGCAACTTTTGGGGGTCCATCTATATTTAATACTGAACCGCTTGCAGCTGCCTATCCATGATGTTCATCTGCGAGTCGCTGATGGTGTAAATGTGGCAGTGCACGTTTCCTGAGCCGGAGGGTGTTCTCTCGATCTCAAGATGTACGACGTCCTTTGTGTTGACAAGGTGTTGGCCGTTACCGTGAAGGGCTGTATCAGCCATGGACCGAAGGTCGATAAGAAGGCCGAACTTGTTGCCTGTGAGATATTTGGTCAGATTCATGTTGGGCCTGCCGTCACCACTCTTTTTAAAGAGGCGGCTGACCTCGTTCCACATGTCTGTACCGCTGATGCCTTCGTTGTAAATCCTGTTGGGTGAGCCGTTGATGGTAACATTCACCTTGGTAATGTCTGGATTGAAGTATTTTTCTGAGTCCCTGGCTCCAGCCGTGTATGGCTCTATGAATAGCAGAAGGATGGCTTTCAGTGACCTGCGCTGAGGGTTCACCCTGAGATTTAGCCGCGCGTCTGAACCCTTCGAGAAGGGGACCACTTCCTCTCGCATGATATGGTCGTAGGCAAACTCCTTTCCGCTAGAGTATACACTTGTTGCCTCGTCGGCCAGCTGCTTACTTCGGATTGTCTCGTACTCCAGCTGGATATTTGTCAACTTGTAGACAAGCTTGCTTGTATCCGAACCCTTGACAACTTGAGAGGCCTGGGCGAGCGTAATCTCGAATGTCAAATCGTTGTAGAGGGCCTGCGGATACATGACGCCGTGGTCTGTTATAATCTGGTGATCCAGATTGATGCGGTATTTGTTTTTGTAAATGGTCTCCAGCTTGTTTTCCACATCCACGCTAGAGGTCTTCTTGTCGCCGGAATTAGATCGAATCTTGCACAAGTCAACACTCTGGATGCCCTCTGAAAGCATGTTTTCGCGCTTGTCGACAGAGAGGAAGAGGTCCTCAAAGATCTTGTAAATATCGTACCCGACGGTGTCCTGGACAGTGGTGGCGGCAAACTTGACAACAAGCCTGTCAACTAGTGCTCTGGAGACATTTTGTACAAGAGAGTTGTTTGCGTGGCCGCCGGCAAGGTCGATGTTAAAGATCAAGGCAAGCGAGCCCGACACGATAACTTCATGTTCGTTGAGCTTGGGCACCGTAACGTACAGGATCTCGCCCGGATTAGCTGTAGAGCGATCAAATGTGATGCGCTTTATGGTGCGCTCTGCTTTCATTGCCCCAAGAATCTTCACTGCGTTCGTTGGGAGGAGGTTTGGTTGCACAGCCATATATGTAAATTTTATATTTATATATCATCATGGCAGAAGGAGGTTATGATATACCTGGCGAGAACGAAAACACCGGGCTTGACTGGGACATAGACCACGATGGCGATGACGATGACGAAGAAGAAGTTGACACAACAACTCCCTTTCAACCGGGAGCGGCATCCACACCATATCATGGCGGTGAACAACATGAAATGCATACACTGCCTCACGAACAGAGCGGCTTAGATGAAACTGCCCCTCTTCTTGCAGAGACTGGCAGAGAACGAGCCTGGGGCGTTATCCAGTCCTTATATCCAGATGCTGATGCAATAGAACTTGATGCTTATTTTGACCCCAAATCTAAAAGATTAATGATCAAAAAAAGCGGTGTTGGCAAAAAAGCATACTCTCTCTACACAAAAGAAAGGTTAACTGGCCGTGCAAGAGTAAACCCAAATCTTTCACAAGAAATCAGATTTGCCCTTGGTCAGTCTGCAGAAGAAAAAATAGTTCAACAACGGCAAGAAACTAGGGAAACAGACCAAACACTGAAAGAAGCTCAACGACTAGAAAAAACATTAAACGAAACAGCTGCAAAACAACAGCGAGCGGCTCAAGAAAAACAAGCAAAAGAAGATCAACTTGAACAAATTAACCAGCGCATTGCAAACACGGAAAATGAAGGAGGTACAGTAATAGAAAGACAAAACGAAATAGACAGATTAAACCGAGAAAAAGCAAAAATTGAAAGAGACATAGAAGAGGCAAAGAAAAAAAGCAAAGAGTATGCAAAAACTATAATAGATCAAGAAAAAGCTACAAGAGAAGTTGAACGCTTACAGAGAAAACTCGCTTATGAAAAACAAAAATCAAACACTATCGAAGCAAGACTGAACTCCACCAAGCCGCTGGATGAGTTAAACGAACAAGAGGCCGAGCTTGTACGACAAAACGAGGAAGACAAACGCGTGATAGAGGATGAGAACACTTCTCCCTCTGACAGAGAAGCTGCAGAAGCCCGAGTTGCTGAGCGAGAAGAAGAACTGGCAAGACTAAGAACACAAGTTCAGGAAAGAGAAGAAGCCTTGCCTCTTCGAGAGAGGGTCAAAAATATCTTCAAGAAATATGGTTGGACCCTTCAAGCAGTTGTTCTGGCTGCCGGTATTGTCATAGGTGCTGTGGTACTCACCACCTTGAATGGCCTGGCAAAGGCCACCAAGGCTATTGGAAATGGGCTTAAAGAGCTTGGCAAAAAAGCAGCCAACGCCCTGCCAGGCTTGATCGCCTCGATCGTGAACTTTATCTTCAAAACAGCCGGCCAGGTTATATCCTTTCTTGGCGAGCACGCCTGGCTACTGATCCTTGCCGTTGTGGCTTTCTTGGTTGAAAGGACAATCAAGCGCAAGCGTTAACGCATCCAGATAAACAAGCCTGCTAAAGCAAGAGCGCCCCCAGCAATGAGCGCCTTGTTTACGTGATGCGGCTCGATCTTAGTCTCTTGTGTGGGGCCTGGTGTTGGTGTTGTAGCTGGCGTGGGGGTTGGTTGTGTGGCCGTTGGTTTGGGCGCGATGCCCTGTGCCTGTGTCGCCTGTTTGTGAATCGGGTTCGATGGGTGGCTGTTTGGTGGATTAATCTTTGTCGGCCCTCCGTCCATGGGGCGAAGGGAGGCTTTTTTTGTGGCAAGATTGACATCATTGTTAACACCAAGCTTCATCCCTTGCGTTGCCTGCATAAGATTGTTATTGTACCCCACCACGCTCTCTGTATTGATAACCATGCGTGACGGCATCAGCCAGCTCCCAGGGGCAACTACAAAGTTTAGCCATACTTTCGTTGCTTGGATGGTCTGCTGATAATGCTGTACGCTCTTAGATATGTCGTTCAGTCTTACGGCGTCCTCTAAGAGTGTTAAGAAGACTCTCTGCGTTTCGAACGCCCGGCCTCCACTCCCAAGAATGCTGCTGCGAGTGTTTGCTTGTGCACCCAGAATGCAGTACACAAAGGCCTTGATTGATTGGTTCATACGCGCGAGCCCTGGCTGTGTTAGCCCTTGTGCGTAATTCGGTACAAAGTGTTCAAACTGACTAACCGCGCCCTGGTCGTTACGAACGAAGTATATGCCGTTTGCGCGATAGTTTGGGTCTTTTCTGTCTGTAACGCGCTCATCATCAAACAGGGCTAGATCGGGATCAGGATAGTTGTAATCAGTAGAACTGGGCCCATCATATGCGACCCAAATGTACACATTGCCAAGCCCGTGATTTTTGCCGTATTTGAAACGAAAGTCAGAACTGGGGTCTACACCGAACTCTTGGCAAATCTTCTTGTACGCGTCGATGTTGAACTTGTTGTCTTTCTGGTTGAATGTAGGGTCGTCTGGCAAAGCACTCACGCTCTGTTCCCCACCCAGCTTGTAAAGGATTCGTCTTGTTGTGAAATAGACGTGAAACCTGTAAAATGACCGAAGCTGTGGGGTTAGGGAGAGAGTCGAGTTCTTATCAAACAGAAGGTCACGCGAGATCCCGCAGCCGGTTGTTGCACACCACAGGGCGAAGTTCAGTTGTTGTGGCCAGAAACTCATATGCGGACCACCGAGCCACTTTCTCCCATATTTCGCGGTTGTGAACGAAATTTGTGTGTCTCTGAAAATGTTTCTGTATTTCGTTGTGAAATAATCAGTTGGCGTGACATAGATCTTTTGCGCTTCATCGTTCAAGACAGAGCCAATCATCATGTCTTTATCGATTGAGGTGGAGAAAGCAACAGCCGGGATTGGCTTTTGTGTGTTTCGGTTTAACGTCAACTGATAGGGGAAACCGCCAATATACTCTAAGCCAAGGGCGTCTTTCAGGGCTTGTGTCCAATCCTTGTGCGGTATGTCTGAAGGCATAGCCCAGGAGCCGTGCCCCTCTGAGAAAAGCACTACTGCTGAGGCTTTGTGCTTTTCGTCGAAAGAAACTTCTGTTTTAAATCTGGACATATCAGCGTGCGGGAAACGCCTTTTGAAGTCTGAGATTGCCTTTGCTTTGGCGGCTGTAGAAAGTTTTGCGGCCTCCGGAGAACTCAGCCAAGCCAGTTGCGGGTTTACTGCAAGAGGTTTTTTACTGATATACCTTTGTTCTGGATAGAGGGGATTCTGAGGGCGAGGAAAAAACGGGGGTGGGGGCCCGTTATCGTGCCCGCCAATGTCTAGACCAAGGTTTGAACCAGGATTAAATCCGCCAGGGCGCCTTCCAAACATGATTGTATATAAATATTTTTATATACACAATGGTTGTGTTAACAATCGTCGCACCTTCGAACCCTCACACCATCTACTTCGACCACCCTCTTAAGAAACCGAGCTATATCCGGCTCGTCTCTTGTTCGATTTGCAATTCGTGGCATAATTTGAAACAAAGAGGACAAATATCTGTCAAAATATCAGGCTCTGAGGCCCAACCAACTATAATCAACATTGAGCCTAGTTTTTACACTCCTAGTAGTTTAGCAAAAACGATAGTTGACAAATACGAAGAACGGGTTATAGGCCTTAAAGCGGAATCGTATTCCTCTCTTGGTGCTATGGCGATTTTGAACCCAGGAGGTGAATATGTAATAGGTCTTTCCAATAATATCAGATTATTATTTGGCAAGGGCCTACAAACGCCTCCACATATAACCAGTAAAAAATTCGACTCACCAAGCACTTACTTTATCCACTGCGATCTGGTTGATAAAGAACAGAACCTGTTCAACGGCAAGCCTTCGACAGTCTTGGCTAAATTTGATCTTCGTGGAAAGCCATATGAGAAAGTTTTCTATGAATCAACACAGCAGAACATCTTGCGTGACGTCTCGTCTGGCGATTATGTAAACAGCATAACTCTGTCTGTGAGAGATGCGAACAATGAACTTTTTGATTTCAATAACGCGCCTCTTGAATTTGAAGTTGAAATAAATTAATATGTATACACAACCATGAGCTCAGCTAATATGTTGCCATCGGCACCGGATTACAGTGAGACTCAATCGCTTTACCCAAGCTTACCAGCAAATGGCGAAGACTTCCGGCTCAAGAAAATAACAGACTTACAGAAAGAGCTTGAGAAGGAAGCCGACCACTATCGCCAGGTCGCAAAAAAATACAAACGGGCCCACACGATTCTTCACGCAGCGGCTGTGGGTCTTGGTTTGGTTGCTACAGGCATGTCATCAGCTACTTTCGCGACAGCATTATCCGGAGTTGGAATTGTGGCCAGTCCTGCCCTTGCTGGTGTGGCGGCGGTTACAGGGGCTTCCTCAGCGGCCCTCACCGTGTTAAGCAAGAGATTGGAACGAAAGATCACGAAACACGAGAAAATCTACACGCTCGCTGTTGCCAAGCGGAACTCTGTCTATGAGATGGTCTCAAAGGTTTTAACTGACAATAACATCAACGATCCAGAGTTTACGATAATCATGAAGGAGGTTGAAAAATATAACAAACTGAAAAACGCGATCCGCTCTGGTGAAACAAAGCCCACACAGGGTGGACAGCCTCAAGCGCCAGATCTTGACAAGATCAGAGAAGAACTCCGCAAAGAAGTCAAAGTTGAGTTTCAAAAAAAATTAAATCATCTTGCAGACGTATCCAAGTCGTATTTGAAAGAGTAAACTCTGGGTTTAATCTACAAATCTCGAAAGGAAAACAATATATATAGAGCAATGCCTTTGCTAAAGGAATTAATCACACTGCTTCAAGCTGCAAACAAACGATATGACAATCTTGAACAGAAGTATAATGCCCTGAAAATCAACCACAGCAAGCTTTACCAGAAACATCTGGCCCTGCTTAACAGTCTCCTTTGCCAGGATTGTAAAACGCGGTGCGCGAAAGAAGAACCGGGTGGGTGCACCGAAATTTGTAATCTTTGCAGCGCAAAATTATATTCCTGAGCACCCCAGTTTTACTTATTGAACATTTGTCATTTCTAGTTTTAACCATGTCGAGACTTGAAGCAGAATGTTTCAATACACAGCTATCTATCGTCAGACAAATGGATGAAAAGAATGAATACAAGACTCAATTAGATGCCTTAGATGTTAAACACAAACACGTCTGGCTGCGAGGCATCTATGAAAATAACTATATAGACGAGTTAAACCGCTCACAACTTAAAGATAAGTTACAAATTATCTTTTTATATCTTTCTTTGCCGACAAGACAAGAATTAATAGAGCAGTACCATGAAAATGAGTTTGTTTTCAGTCAAAGCAGAACAAACGAAAATATAAAATCGTGCCAAAACTGTGGCGGGTCTTTTTCACTCATGGTTGATTCAGCGGAACTTGTCTGTAAAATGTGCGGCCACATTGAAATAATAGACAGTGCTGTATTTCATCATGCAGACCTTTACAAAAATAAAAATGTAACAGTTAAAAGCAGGGTCAAGACAGATTATAACTTTAAATACAAACTTAATCAGTTATTTGGAAAAAAATTTAAAGGAGACCCCTCTATGAGATTAACCTATGGCGAACTTGAACAAACAAAATATATTCACTCAAACGTAAAACCTTATCTCCCAAATCATATTTCTTTAAATTTCAAAATTTATAAAATCTTAGCCCTAATTTTGAAAGAAGGACCAAGAAAACGGAAAATTTTATCTTACATAAAACTCCCGAAGCCATCTACATGCCTAAAGCATGAACGGCGCTGGCGAGCGGCCATTCCTTCAGCTAGAATTGCTTAAACTGTCCCCGAAGAAAGGCCTCGACGTCGCCTTCATTTTCGCCAACTTCTCCAGCGGAAGTTGTTTTGTCGTCTGTATTGATAAGTGAATGAATTTTTTTTTTAAGTTCGTCGAGCTGCCTATGAAAACTCTCGGTCCTTGCTTGAATGCCTGTTAAAAACCCCTCGTGCTGGGTGATTGGGAGTTCTGTAACATCAAGGAGCTTCCAAGTAAAGAATGCAACAGCTCTTGGCCCCTCGGCATTGCTGCTTAACTCGCTCTTGAATTTTTGTCGTCTAAAGAACTCCTCGTGTTCGACTTCCTCGCTAAAGTTTGTTCTCACAGGGCCATAAGAACACCAGAGCTCTTTCTCCTCGATGCTTGCCATTATTTTATCAAACTGAGCCTGAGTAAGTTCAGCGACATCAACAAGCTCAGTTTGGTTTTTAGTTAAGGGTTGTTTAGAGAAGAGGTAAACAATGCCCCAGGCAAGCGTTTTATTTACCTTTGTTGAATGTATGGCACCACCATTTAGTGCTGCATTATGGTATGTGCTTGATGACATCTGTTTCAAAGGGCACAGCCTGAAATAAGAGTCAACGAAAAGGCCCTTTTTTACTAGGCTTCCACTGAAAGCGAGGCCTGTCTGAAGTTGTGTCACATAATAGCGAGGAATAGATCTAACGGCTATCTTTCTTTTAAAAGGGCATTTAAACTCTAAGAGAATAAAGTTTCCGTCTTTGTCTTCGAAATAGCCATCGGGGCTACATGTAATCTTTCCGTAAAGGGGGTGCTCCTTTGCTAGATTAAGAGAGATGCTGTGTGCAAAGACGGTTGTTTCGTGTTTTTGTTCAAAACATTTTCGCGCGATTGGTTCGAAAAGGTTGCCCCAGGTACATGCTGTCATGTTGACCATGTCTGGTGCCTGCGCTTTCTTGAAGAGTAGGCTCTTTTCATTTTCAAAGGGCGAAGCCCCTATCAGTGCGGCGACTTCTGAAGCACCGATGGTGCTCTTTCTGGCACTGACCCAAGCGCGACTCCTTTGTTTCAGACCAGTTTTTCTGGAGTTAAGAAAGTTCAAGAACTTTTGCAGCCCAGGCATCATTGATATACAAGGAGTGAACATTTCTCCAATTGGAAAAGCTGATCAGCTCTGTTTGAAACGCCGCGAATGATGTTTTACCTTCGTTGAATGCCTAAACAAAACTTGCATCGTGGATATTGGTGAAAAGGGTCAAGATCACTCAGGCTTAAAGATTGTTCTTGCTTGTCAAGCCATTCATTCAGCTCTTCCTCGCTGACAGCTGAGTTTGTAAAGACCCCTTGAACAACCAGTTGAAAGAATGGTGGTGGTGGTGGCTGTTGCGGTGGTGGCGGTGGTGGTTGTTGTGGGGGCAAAGGCACCTCAGGTATATGAAAGACTGGAAGGTGAGGGCAGCCATACTTTCGGTGTCTATAAAACGTTGACACACTCACTATTCGATGACAACACGGGTAAGGGAGTTTTAATCGATTGACCTTCAAATACCCTATGTTAGGGGCTTCCATGATGCGATATGCAAAGGGGTCTACTCTGTTCAACTGGAAAAGGCCGAGCGCTTTAGGGCGCGGTCGTAACGCAAAGGCGGGGCTGTATATAATTGATCACTATGTAGTAGAGGGAGGAAGTGCATCCGGGCACACCGCAAATAAGGGTTAAATGACGTGATTAACGGCCTCCTAGAATATATACAATTCTAAGCCCACGAACCGACCGCAGGGAGGTTCGTGGGGGCCTAGAATTTTATATATTCTAGGAGGCCGTTAATCACGTCATTTAACCCTTATTTGCGGTGTGCCCGGATCACCCCCTCCCTCTACTACTTATGGTCTAGATGTAGATCTACAAGACTGCGCAGTTTAAGGTGGTTCAATACAGTTTTCTGGAGACCATACCAACATTTTTCAATAAGCTTTTAAGCGGCCTTCTCCAAGTAAGATCATCGTGAAATTTTCACCTCTAACTGGTTTTGAATTGAAGTTTGGCAAGATATATTTTCTGGTAAAATCGATATTACCATGACGACGATAAACAAGAAACTTAGAAATCAGTAAACGTGAAATTTAGCTAGTTTAAAATTTCGCATTGAAAATCCCACATAGGCATCATAAAATATGGTATATGGCATATATATTTTGCAAAAATAAAACAAATTCTGTATGTTTGAATTAAAATAAATCGCAATAACATTTCAAACCTTACTATTTGTGTACTGGTATTAAATTGATCGAGAGATTAACACTGGTTTTGTGAAATTACTTAATGATAATGTCAAAAAGTAGCCTGATGTTATGTTTGTAAACTTTGAAAGTTTTGTTTACTTTCTCTTTTGCGATCTTGAGAACTACCTTTTTTCTTAACATCGCATCATGTGCAATTTTTTGGTAATTTTCGATTTTAATGGATTTTGCAAAAATCCGAGAAACGGCTTGATGGATTTTTTTAAAACGTTCACTGTGCATGCTTACCGATGTGCAAAATATTATCTGAAAGTTTCATTGCCATTGATTCACTGGAACGCCTTTAAATTTAAAGATGAAGACGACGTACGAACCGACCGAAAAAATGGCGCTACAAATTTACTTTTTTACTTTTGTTTAATAATGATTTCAAATCAATGCGCACTGCATTCCTCCGTGATTTATACTTTCGTTGTGATCTGCTGTGCATCTATTATTATCTATATTCTAGCATGATTGTACCTTATTACTCTTCTTGCTACTTTCCAGATTCCCTTAAGTCTCTTTTTAGGATTATTTTGAGCAATAAATGCCCTTTTGCGTTTTGAAAACGTTTTTACAGCAGGCGTGTTGTACGCAAAAGAAAACAGATGCAAAGAAATTTGCATCAACGAACGTACATTGCAATGTTTCAATCACGGAAGAATGTAGTGCGCATTGATTGAAATCATTACTGAGAATAACTTAAAAAAGTAAATTTAAAACGCCATTTTTTCGGCCGTTTCGTACATCGTCTTCATCTTTAAATTTCAAGGCGTTCCAGTGAATCGATGGCAATGAAACTTTCAGAAAATATTTTGCACATCGGTAAGCATGCACAGTGAACGTTTTAAAAAAAATCCAGCGAGCCTTTTCTCAGATTTTTGCAAAAGCCATTGAAATCGAAAATTACCCAAAAATTGCACATGACGCAATGTTAGGAAGAAAGGTAGTTCTCAAGATCGCAAAAGAGAAAGTAAACAAAACTTTCAAAGTTTACAAACATAACATCAAGCTACTTTTTGACGTTATCATTAAGTAATTTCACAAAACCAGTGGTAATCTCTCGATCAATTTAATACCAGTACACAAATAGGCGGCACGGTGGTCTAGTGGTTAGCGCGTCGGACTTTCAACCTGAAGGTCGGTGGTTCGAGCCTGGTCTCTGCCGTCGTGTTGTTTCCTTAGACAAGAAACTTTACTCCACACTGTCTCTCTCCACCCAGGTGTATAAATGGGTACCGGCGACAAAATGCTGGGGGTAACCCTGCGATGGACTAGCATCCCATCCAGAGGGGAGTAGCAATATTCCTAGTTGCTTCATGCTACGGAAACCGGGTTAAGCTCTGGCTGTGTGGGTCATCGTGGCCCGAGTGCGACTTTTACACAAATAGTAAGGTTTGAAATGTTATTGCGATTTATTTTAATTCAAACATACAGAATATATATGCCATATATCATATTTTAAGATGCCTATGCGAGATTTTCAATGCGAAATCTTAAACGCGCTAAATTTCACTTTTACTGATTTCTAAGTTTCTTGTTTATCGTCGTCATGGTAATATCGATTTTACCAGAAAATATATCTTGCCAAACTTCAATTAAAAACCAGTTAGTGGTGAAAATTTCACATTGACCTGACTCGGAGAAGACCGCTTAAAAGTCGATTGAAAAGTGTTGGTATGGTCTCCAGAAAACTGTATCGAACCACCTTAAACAAAATATAGCTTCGCCTGACTTTCTCTTAATTCGTCCATGATCATGACGGTGTTTTCGATCCAGACAAATTTAAACGCTATTTTCACCGTCTATTATACCTGCAGAAAAAAACCACTTCAGCTTCAATAGATTTCAGTTAAAGGGGCAGTATCACGAGGTCGATACTTGAAAACGTCGGCCCACGTTTTCAAGTTTGATTCCGCAAATTCAAAAAGGCCATCGAGAAGTGGAGGTATTTGTTGAATCAAAAAATCCGTTTTAATAGCCGGAAGAAATAAAAAAATCACTTTTAACAGTGATATGTCCAAAATTCCGGAGCAAGAATAGTGAACAGTGCCGCGTGTGGAATCTCGTGATACTGCCCCTTTAATATGATCAGACGCAATCTGTTAAATATAATCTTTTTAATCAGATAAGGAACGCCTTTATTACAGAAGTTTATAAATATTTTGATCTAAAGTGTAATGCAGGGCATAAATTATCTAGCACATTGAACTATTTTAAGAGCGCGAAATAATAACGGGGAATATATAATAGGGAAAATTTGCATTCGTCTTCGCCATGTTTAGCCCATTTCGCTTGCGAGGACTATTCTTCCATGCGCTAATGGTACGCGTTTTGCTTTTAAAGATAAACTGACATTTTTATGTGTTTGTTCATTCATTACATATTTTGAAAAGCGATTTGAATTTTACAGTTCTAACTTTACTCGCGTCGCCTTTTGCAAAGATGTCTGTGTATTTTTTGGCCTCACATGTACAATAATAATTAGTGTACAAAACGGGCATGGTATAAAATTGTGACTTTCAGGTCTCAAGTTACGATTTCATCTACCAAATACAAGTTAAAAGCACATTACACGAGTCAATGTTTCACATCTTGTTTCCTTTTGTCGATGACACAACCCTGCAGGTTTAATCTCGTCTCTTTATCATCGGCTCGTATGTAAATTCTAAAGGTTCAATAGTTATATTCATAAAGAAAACTTAGTCAAGTGTTAAAAATGTCTTAATATTTGCATATTATACGGGCTAGTCGCATCTTTACATAAAAAGAAAACGGTAAATAAATGAGCTTTGGTCATTAGAGTGATTTTACTTCATCTGTGAAACACTATCTAACAATTAGTGTGTGATAGTCAAAATTAAACAAAAGAAAACAAAGGAATCATGGTCTAAAAGTGCGTACTATTCTACTAACTATTTCACAGATGAAGTAAAATCACTCTATATATAGACAAATTACGGAATTAAGTATAACGAGATATACATTACAAAGAGTTGATGACACGAATAATGAGTTAGAACTGATAACCAGTTGATGGTTTTGCCACCTATTTCAGTATAGTGAAATATAGTTTTGATTTGGTCGATAGCTTTCGGTGTAAAGCCCCAATCAAACGGTGAATGATAGGTGATGATTTTTGGGTGGGAGTTTTGATCCTAACTATTTATAAATATTGTTATCAAACGGTGCACGATGGCGCATAATAGTTGTCGATAGTTGGTCAAACATAATGTGAGCAAAGTCACCGACTGATTCCTCGCTTGACTCGTAAATACTATTGCACGACGAATAAACAACTTGTCGGCTGCTATCGTCTTAGTGTTCGGTCCTCGGCAGAAACTGGTGACTTTTCGTGGTCATTTAAAAAATGTACAGCTGAGCAAGCTACTTCAGGAGGCAACAGCTGACTAAAAACCTGCTATCAACTATCACGCGCTTGGTCAAACGATCAGTACTATAATCAACTATCATTAAAGTGTTGAACATGTTCAAAGTGAATGATAGCGTGTAAAAGTAATGTAATGTAAATCTTTATTTAAACACGGAGAATCATCAGTTAAGTTAATAATTATAAATTAAAACTTGTACAACTGCTTTACATGATTGCCGTGTGGGAATCCGATATCTCAGATACTTTCTTAATACCCTGTTTAAACTGCCCAATAGAACAAACGCTTTTTAAATCTTGGGGCGAGTTGTTCCACAAACAAGCCCCGCTGTAGCAAAAACTTCGTTTTAGGTAATTAGTATTTGGCTTGGGCAGCGAAAGCTTTCCTTCAAGATTTCTTAGGTTATAATCATTAACGTGACGTTGAGTGAAGAGACATTGAAGATAGTCTGGGGCAAGTTCATTCAATGTTTTATACATAATTAAAGCTTTCTGCTTTTTACGACGAAGAGACAGCTTCTCCCACTTAAGCATCGCAAGAAGGAGGTTGGAGCTCGTATCAAAAGGTGATTGAGTAATTACTCTGGCAGCGCGATTTTGTAATTTTTGTAATTTATCACTCAAACAGCCACTCATACTATCCCAAACCGGGCTGCAGTAATCAAAATGTGGTAATATGGATAGTTGATGATAGTTTGTGTTCATACGGTAGCGCGGGATTTAACTATCATCAACTATCATCGACTGGCCTTAAAACAGAAGACGCTGTATGACTTTTATGAAACCAGTTTGAGAAGATTACGAATCAGACAGCTGCGTGATAACAAACAAGATGGAACAGCTTAATCCTGGTAACAGGAAGTAAATTTCATTTATTGTATATATTCGAAGAAACAGCCAATTTCTTAGAAATTTCACGATATGCTGTTACTTGTAAGTAAAGAAACTAGATTACCAAAGTAAAGTGCTGATCATTGCTGTTTACTTTGATGTCAGATTCAGTTTTATTCAAAGCATCATCGCGCATAAGTTCGGTAAAATTCCACCGTGAAATTTGCGTTTAGACTATCGAAATGCCTCCAAAACAAACAAACTTAGAATATGGATGCATAGCGCATAACACTGGACTCACCTGATACCAAAGGAAGAAGAAGTGTGAGTAGTGACACCCGGAAATGCAGGTAAGAATTACATGACGCCATGTTAGCGTGTTTTAATTCTGGCCACTGAAGGCCGTCTCGTTTGTGAGTGCACGTTTCGGTTGACTAGCCTTTTTAACATTTGTTTTCGTCGTCATCGTATTAATCACAGCGTGAAGCATGAAACCACATAGATAAGTTTTGTTTTCGAACTTAAACAATTGCCAGAGTAATTAAATTTTTGGGCCCGAAACAATAGTCAGTTTGAGTGGCGGTAGTTTGAGTACTGAGTACTGAGTGATGGTTGTTCAATGGAACGTTGAAGCTGATAATATCGTGCTTCACAGTTTATTATCACTGGACGAAAAAACAGATTTGACATCGAACAAATGCAGTTCAAATATGGTTCAAATATGGTATTTGTCACATTTGTTCGTGTTTGACTTGGAGACAAATATGACATTTGTCCTTAAGATAAATAGGATAATTATGCATTTGCTACCTGGTGTAAATGTGACAAATATGGCGTAAATCTGAATTGAATATTATGATTTGTCCTGCTAAAATACAGACAAATGTGGTAAAGACAACATTTTTAGGACAAATGCATGATGAATGCATGACAAATGCAGAGCAAATTTTATCTTTGTCATTGACAAATGAAGATCTAGAATTTTCTACCCCTTCTTTTCCCTGTTGTAAATCTGATGAAATTGGCTTTTCAAGACAGTAGACGTTTAATGTCTGAATCATTATTTTGGTGGCAAACACCCAAAATTCCAATTTGTTTTGGTTAAATCGATTATCTACTGTTGCATCCCATGCCCACTGTCCTGACTTTATCGCCACACATAAATGTATATTAAATGACATTTTTATTTGACAATTCTCCTAGAAAATAAATTTCAGAGGGCATTAAAAGCCAGTAAAAAAGCGTGCATACATAATGGTTTTCACTTTTGATACTAAGGCTAGTCTGTCTAATTTCTTGTTTCTGACTGGTCGATATAATTATACAGACTGTCCTTGATCAGAACATGCCCTACCCATGGAGGACTGATCATAATCTGGAAAGGATATGGGAGAACTCTTAAAGACCAAAAATTTTAAAGGAATGTAGAAACCTGAAGTGGACCTTTCAGGGAAGTAGCTGGGGTGGGGTTCAATCCTAAACAACACCATCTTCGGGGGGGGGGGGGGGGGGGGATCGAAGTTTTTGGGAACATCACATTGCTCAGTTACAGACCAAATGAACAATGTACATTTTGCTAAGAATTACTAAATGCACTGGACGGGTTCGTTTCATTTCATGACGGGTTCGTTTCATGACTAATACTGTCTAGAAAGCTATAGCTGTAGGTGAATCTTAAATGTTACTTCAAAGTTCATGTTGTTTGCAATAAAATATGACTGCTGCATTGATTATTTTATTTTTTTTTTAAATAGTAAATGTAATTCTGATGGGGAAGATAGTCTTTGCCCCTTCTTGGTCTTAGCAGTGACCAACATCAAGATTATTCTCAAGACTATCAAAAAGGCATCAAACAAAAAGTCATGAAAATTAAAATGGGAGTGAAAGAACATTTCTTTGATGTTTTAACTAATTCTCTAAACTTATACAACGAGAATCTATGCAGAGAAATCATTCACAAGAATTTCTTAAAGAAAAGGATTTAGTTGTTATAATTTTTCCACCTGTCAATGTTTATTGCTCTTCCTTTGGCTAAAATTTTATGGTGGCATTTTTTTCCTTTTTGGACTTCAAATTATTTTTTCTCTCACAGGCATTGACATCCCCTTTTACTAATAAAAAGTGCCAGTGAGATGTTAGAAGTCTTGTAAGGCTAACAACAATATTGCTTGAGTTTTGGTAAAAATCTGGCATTGGATAAAAACAAAACTGCCCAAATCCTTGTAATCCAGCTAAATAGGCTATACAAACAGAAACACAAGTAGCAAACATGCTGCGCACATTTGTCTGTTTTGTGTCATATTTATCCTGTTACTAAATATTTTATCATATTCAAAACGTATTTGTCTTGTCTTTAACAGGGACAAATGCAATAACATATTTGTCACACATTTATTCTCTTTGCGAACTGGACAAATGTATTATCAGATTTGTCTCATATTTGTTCTTGCGCCAAATATGGTCAAATCTGTTATTTCATCCTGTGTTAGTTATTGAATTTATGTTGATAATTTAGATAACGCTCGGGAGCAACATAAGGGGTCTCAACTTCACTGCCTGGGCTTGGTCGGGCGTTCAGCTTCGCATATTTACAAGATATTGAATGAAATTTCCAAGAAAATAGGTTTCATTGACATTGCAGTTATCAGAGCAACCAGCCGATGACGTCATAAGCGTTTTAAAACGACTTAATGTTACTTATAATCTAGATGTAGATCTACACGACTGCGCAGTTTAAGGAAAATATAAAAATTCGCCTGACTTTCTGTTAACTCGTCCATGTCAGTGTTTACCTGACATTCATTTCTGAAGGGCAGCCTATATCGTTTCTTACGGCTGGTTCTCATATAATCGTCCCGGTCATTCCGGTCGTCCAAGTTGTTTCAAAAAGTTTTTGCAAACGTCTCAGGGTTGTGCCTAAAGAATACCGTTTAGAGGGACGTTGGACACCTTATTAAGACTTATATAACGTAATGTCGACACTTCGAATTTTATTTTCAATAAGTGTAAAAAAGAAAATCTAAAATCCCCCACTCAGGATTGAACCTGTGATCTCAGCTAGGCTTAGGCTTAGATACTACAATTTGTTAAGAAGTTCTGTAGCTGCGTGGCACTTGGATTTCATGAAAAACTTTTATAAATGGTATTTTAAAGTGCCAAAGTTTTTCAATAAGTTCCAAACGTTTCGGGCTTTGCCCTTCTTCAGTGGAAATATGTTCGTTGAGAAATACGCCACGACATCTAAAGTTTAAAATGATTGTCTCTTGCATGCGCGCGCGCGACCTTCAGAAGAAACGAAAGTCAGTATTTAGGCCGCGCGGTTGACAGGTACCAAGTCGGAAAATAAGGCGCATCTCCTGCCGTTTCCTTTGCTTGTTTCCGATCTATCGCCGAAAAACAACCCTCGGGAGGGGTCCAAGTTGACTCCTTATATCCTTATCCATTAAAGACAAGAAACTGTCCGCATTATGTAGGTTCCAGCACCAGGAACAGCCCACCGAAAGTAACACTTCCCATCATACTACCAACAATAGCGATTATCAAAGAAAACTCGTTGTAACAATTCTCGCTGACTTACCCCTGACTAATGCTGAAACCTCAGTATTAAGCAAAGGGCTCACCTTCGTGCCTCTTAAGAAAGGCGTTGACGAATTTCAGGCTAAGGCCGACTGTGAAAACTTTTATCGTCGTCTCCGTTTAAAGGCCCACTTCGACAGCAATGATGACAGCGAGCCCCAATCTACACAAGATACTTCCGACCCCTTCGCTAAGTTTAACCATAAGGAGTCAACTTGGACCCCTCCCGAGGGTTGTTTTTCGGCGATAGATCATTATATTGACCGTTGCCGTCGTGCTGTCAATGCTCTTGACTTTAAGGCCGGAACAAAACTAAGCAACTTGCCTCCTGCTGAAAAACAAGCGTTACTTAACCTGACAAGACGAAATGATATCGTCATACAACCGGCAGACAAAGGCGGTGCAGTTGTTGTATGGTCGCGCCCCTTATACATTGCCGAAGCAAACCGTCAACTATCTGATGACAGATTTTACGAACGTCTTGATCGTGACCCTATCAAGGACCATCAACAACTTATAAAATCAACCGTCAACGGAATGATGCAAGCCAACGAACTCCCGCCATCAGCTAAGAATCTAGTTGTACAAATTCCAAGGACCTCTAGATTCTATCTCCTTCCGAAGATCCACAAGGAGAACAACCCTGGGAGACCAATTGTCTCGGCATGTAGCTGCCCCACCGAGAATATTGCATCCTACTTGGACCAGATTATGTCTCCTCTAGTCCGTAATCTTAACACTTTCATTAAGGATACCAACCACGCGCTCCAGATCTTTAACGGTTTTCAATTCCACAACGCTGACGACGGCCAACGCTTCCTCTATACCATGGACATCAAATCTCTATACACTGTGATCCCACACCACAGTGGCCTGGAAGCGTTGACCTACTTTCTAGACAAACGCACCGTTCTCGATCCACCTACAGCCACACTTACACGTCTTGCTGAACTTGTGCTTACCCTAAATGCCTTCACTTTCAATGGCGAATTTTACCATCAAACAGGGGGAGTCGCCATGGGCAGTAAGATGGACCCTAACTATGCGTGCCTTTTCGTGGGATATGTCGAAGACCAAATCATGCGACAATACACCGGCTTTGTACCTCAACTCCACAAGCGATACATTGATGATATCGTAGGGGTCGCGAATTGCAACCGCGTTCAACTGGAAGAATACATTGATTTTGTTTCCAACTTTCACCCTGCACTTCAATTCACTCATTCTATCTCTGAAACCGAACTGCCTTTCCTTGATATCAATTTACGCATTTCTGGCAATCGAATCTCTACTTCCATCTACTACAAGCCCACAGATACCCACAGTTATCTTCACCACCAGTCATCGCATCCTCGACACTGTAAAGAAAGCCTACCCCACAGTCAGCTCTTACGCCTTCGACGCCTCTGCTCTGACGACGCCGACTTTCTAGCAAGAGCACACGAAATGGCCTCTTTCTTTGAAAGGCGTGGTTACAATGCACACACTCTCCAACATGATCTTGAGGAAATCCAACATGTCACACAGACCGACGCCCTCAAACGGAACACCTTGGCCGATGAAAAGGAGAGCAGGATCCCTTTGGTTCTTACTTACCATCCTCTGAACAACAGAATCAAACGGATTTTGCTCGACAACTTCAGCATCATATCGAACGACCCTGAAACCAAGGAAATATTTCCTCAGCCACCAATGATCGCTTATCGCCGAGATCAAAACCTACGAAACGTCTTGGTCCACACGTCCAACACAAATCAAACTACTTCGCCCGCAGGTTCTGCTCCTTGTCGACACCCCCGCTGCCGTACCTGTGACCACATCTCAAATGATGCTACTCTACTGGCTCCAAAAGGCTCCTTCAC
The DNA here is from genome assembly GCA_022457155.1 of Cladopsammia gracilis. Lineage (NCBI taxonomy): Eukaryota > Metazoa > Cnidaria > Anthozoa > Scleractinia > Dendrophylliidae > Cladopsammia > Cladopsammia gracilis. Next base: position 2,916,343 of record JAJGOT010000018.1, read on the forward strand.
CATCAGAGAGTCCTTTACCTGTCTGTCATCTGGCCTTATATACTGCATCTCCTGCCGTCGCTGCCCTGCCATTTACATCGGCGAAACTGGGCGCACTCTTAGGGAACGGTTTGGCGAACATCTCAGGAGTATTACCAAGAGTGCACCCGGTTTTCCAGTCGCAGAGCATTTCAGTTCCAATGGACACTCTGTAGATGACGTGCTGGTTTGCGGCGTCAAGCTCTGCGGCGGAAACAAGCAAAGGAAACGGCAGGAGATGCACCTTATTTTCAAACTTGGTACCTGTCAACCGCGCGGCCTAAATTCTGACTTTCGTTTCTTCTGAAGGTCGCGCGCGCGCATGCAAGAGACAATCATTTTAAACTTTAGATGTCGTGGCGTATTTCTCAACGAACATATTTCCACTGAAGAAGGGCAAAGCCCGAAACGTTTGGAACTTATTCAAAAACTTTGGCACTTTAAAATACCATTTATAAAAGTTAGGCTTAGATAGCCTACCGTACCACGGTACCACTGTACCACTGTACCACCTAGCTTCTCGTGTTGTTCAGGCCTAAATTTAACTATATAAACTGCTACCCATAACATTAACTGAAAGCCAACCAGTTACTCCGTTATATAAGTTTCAATAAGGTGTCCGACGTCCTTCTGAACGGTATTCTTTAGGCTTAACCACGTCTTAGACGATCGGGACGACTCAAACGATTTGGATTCTCATATGATCGTCTCGGTCGTCCCGAGAATCGTAAAAAAATGAAATGTCGGCTGTTAAAGCATAATTAAACTTCGAAGTTGTCGCCATTTTGTAACTGGTAGAGCTATGAAACCTGGAAAATAATAGTGTATTCTGGGGAAGATTTGGGTCGCTTCGACCGCCTCAGTCGTCCCGGTCGCCTGAGAGTAGTTCTGATATGATCGTCCCCGATTTTTCACGATCGTCCCAGTCGTCCGGATAGAACACAGTTCAATCCAATCGACCGCGATCGTCCCAGTCGCCCGGGTCGTTTGCGATCGTCCTGGGTCGTCTCAGAAGTGTTCTCATACAATCGTCCCGGTCGTCCGTACACTTTTTGAAACTACTCGGACGACCGGGACGACCGGGATGATTATGAGAACCAGCCTTTATGGAACAAGAGCTCTGCGAGTATTTAAGTCGGGCTTTACGGTCACTAAAAACAATTCAACTTGTAGACTGTAAACATAAACCGTTCTGCAACATTGCACTAAACTAAGTCATGCTATGAGAATGTAAACATAATCCTTATCCAGTGTGAAGATCTATCGTGGCTTAAAGACGGGTTTTCATGCAACGGAAAGAGTAACAAGCCAAACAATACTAGCTACAAAATAATGAAAAGCTATCTTGACAAATATCAACCGTGGTTCATTGTTATTTGGACGCAAAATGAACATCAAATTGATAAAGCGACATTGACAAATATCGACTATGGTTCATTATTATTTAAACGAACTGACCACTGCACTTGTCTTTTAAAACACTCTCTCCGATAAGAAGAACAAGCAACAGGGATATGAATGCTGTATCATCTGTGACGTTGTCACGCCAACGATATTTTTTTATCCTTGTGTTACTCTTGAAATACCGCTTTTTTCTCTATGTGCGGAATGCACATTAAGTTTCCCTCTAAGTAAATTTCAAAATCCTTATTTTTTAGTCTCAATTATCTCACCACATCTCACCACATCAGATACAGAAAGTTGGCTTTGATCGCCTTTGATCTCCATCAAAGGCATAACAAAGTTGCGCGACACAGGCATCAGACGCGAGTCAAAAGTACTACACATTTGATGCAAGTCACAGGCGAATCAAATATACCTTTGTACAAGTCAAAGCAATATTTGGCAGCACCTTTACTTGACCTTTGATAAGTGTCAAAAGTGTGCTTCGTTTGATTTACTTCAATGACGGCCTTTGCCACCTTTGACACCGTGTCAAAGATTTGGCAAAAACGGCCTTTACCACCTTCGACATATGTCAAAGGCGTGTGCTAAAGGCGATTTTTCGTGCGTTGGAAATTCATTGTCAATTTTACCTTTCTGTTCGCTTTATCCTCGGAGTCACACATCAGATTTAAGAGAGCACTCGCCTCCCACTAATGTGGCCCGGGTTCGATTCCCGGTCCCGACGTCATATGTGAGTTGAGTTTGTTGTTGGTTCTCTCCTTGCTCCGAGAGGTTTTTCTCCAGGTATTCCGGTTTTCCCCTCTTCTCAAAAAACCAACACTTCCAAATTCCAATTAGATCTGGACAGTGTCCCCAATTATAGTACTCGCGTGCTAAATGCCTATGACACTCAAATAAAGTGATTTTTATTTTCAATCGGTTCATTCTCATTATTGTATTTTTCTCATGTTCATAAGTATATATTTTACCTCATTGAACCAAATTTGTAACTTTTATTTTATGTAATAGCTTTCACTGATTGAATCACGTACAACAATAAAATATTATGCAAAATGATTCCACTGCGTGGTTCTTCTTTCGTTGTGCAGACAGATATAACGTTAAATCACACTAAAAGGAAAGTCAATTGCACATTTTGCATTGAAATATTCTGAAATATGACATGCACGCAGGGTCGACTCTCATACCAAATGTAAATGTAAATGCGCATTTCATAAGCTAGCAAATTACATATTTACAATACTACCAACTCCTCTTCTCCTTTTTATTCAACTATCTCTGCACTAATCCAATTCATCCATGAGCTTGAAGTTGCTATGTCAACTGATATGACGTCACTAACACTTTGCCGCAGGTTACAAACCACTTGAAACACACTTTTCTTACGGAGAAACACAATCGAATTAATAAGTCGGGCAGGCTTGGCTTACTGCCAAGCAGCCCGACTAATAACAAATTTAATGAGATAAAATAAAACGGAAGAGCATAGATCGCAATTAGCATAGGTATCAAAACGTCTCCAGGTGACAATTTTATGAGATACAGAGAACTTGAGTTTTTGCTTAGATGCAATTGTGAAATAAAATATTTACATAACATTTCTGTGGTATATGAATAATACCAATCCAGTAGCTAACTGTCGTAAAAAAAAGACCAAGCCAGTAATAATGTTACAAGAATATTTTAATATAAAATTTATACTTTACAAGCAAAAAATGGTAAGTACTTTTTCTATTTAATAATTACCTGTGCATTTTTAGGGAACGGGCGGTTGATTCGGCTAGCGATTAAATATAATTACAAAAGTAACTAATGGTCATTCTGTAACAACGCATAGCATTCTAGCTCTTAATTTTTTTTTTTTAATATCCAGTGTTAATTACTTTTATAACTAATCACCATCCTCCCTTTATATTCCCTCGAGAAACCCTCTATGGTTTCCAATCATTAAATATTCTCTTAACGTGATGATACTATAAACCCATCCTGAAGCAATCAAAAAGCCTTAACACTAAAAACTTATTTTAATAAATACTTACTTCAAAAGCTGTCGAAGGACTAATGAGATCCTTAAATGTATTATTTTGCACTCGGATGATAGGGATATTTTATTGGTTAACTGTGAAACTACTCTGGTTTAGTGGCGTAAATACCTAATCTATGGACACTCAAAATATCTAAGAGGTCGTCGTTCCTGATAGTACAGTTCGCGTTTTGTTATTTGAAATCCGTGGATTCATTTTTTTAAAGTTTTCCCATTCTATTGGCAACAGTGTTCTTTTCTATTATTTTTTGGAGCGATATTTGAATTTAAAGAGCTATAATATTGTTTAAATCATTTGTTAAAATAGCTTTGAATCATCTTAATTGCTGGGTTTTTATACTTATCTGTATGGTCTGTAGTTAAAAAAAAACCGATTAATTTATATTTCTTATATATTCTGCATGTCATTTATGTATTGTAGATGAAAAAAATTAAAACAAAAACTTTCTATTTGCCATTTCAAAACACAGACGATAAGAATGTGAAGGAATCTGGAAATTTATATTATATTTCCACATCTTCTAACTTAAATATTTTTCATGTTCGTTTTTCTTAAAAAAATATATATGTATTTTACGCCAAAACTCTACTTTTCCTGACATTTCGGGTGGTCACTTTTGAGAGGCTACACTCTACTTAACATGAAAGACTCCATGCAGGGAAAGCTATACTTTTCAGGAAGGCGTTTTGGTAAGTTAATTTCTGTACTCTAAAGCGCATTACAACATTATATAATGTGTTTGCGATATAATTATTAATTATTGATGTTAATATTAATATTAACATTGCAAGCTAGGTAAAATTTAATCGCCGCATTGTCTTTTTGTATATTTTGTGTCCCAAGTGGCTTTTTTGTACGTGTTTGTACACCCGTATCTCGGATTCTAAATGGGTTAAACCCATATCTTCTAAATTTAGAATTACGGGTTCCACCCAGGTTAAATGATCATCTGTGCCAGCTCACATGACAATGGCTCTCATTATTATTATTCAGACCAATCATCGTTCAGAATAGAATGTGGCCAAACTGAAACCATAATGGCGGACGAATTTTCTCGGTGTTTTTAATATTTTGGATTCGCTTTTCGCTTTATTGTTTAATATTCTCCCGGTCACGAAGCGTCTAAAGCCTGAATCTTTTAAAGCAACGTTTATTGACAGAAGAGGATCGAGAAGGCAAGATATTTCAGTGTCCTTAGACTGCCACAATAGATGCGGCTCCGCTGCAGAATTGCCCTCAAGCTGCACGACTGTCATGTGGAGGATGTAGGCGACACTGCTGATTTTCTGCAGCATTCGGTGACTGCTCGTGAAAATCGCCCAAGACAGGAACAAATAAAGTGGAATGAGGTTAGAGATCGTGTTGTTGTCTGTCTGTTTGATGCCACGAAACGGCAACCCTTAAAATTAGATGCAACAAATAATTACTATTAATAATTACATAGGCAAGTTCCTGTAAAAAATTTAGCCAGTTTTCAAAATCCGAGTTTTATTTGCTATCTGTATTATACCTATATCGAGCGGCCACCTGTATTTAAGTGGACACTATCTCAACTACCAATTATATACAGGATGGGCTGAATTATTTTAATATACCTTCACTGTCTTGAATTGGCTTTGGTAAATATATGGGTTATTCAGTGGAAAGTTGTGTAATACGGCTGGGTATCTTTACGGGTCAGTTTCTATTTTTTCAAGCCTTTTATTGGCGAAAATACCCAACTGTATTACACAACTTTTTGCTGAATAAATTGTTATTATATGACAGTCATCTCAGAAATCTAAGTTTTTGAATTTTTTTCTCGAGCGCGTGTCCAGAAGAATGTAATAACTTTTCATATTTGCCCTCCTTTTGGTGTGTATTCCCACTCAAAACTTCTGACGTATAATAAACAGGTGTTATTGAACTGGCGTGAAGTCTGTTTTTGGGGTAATATTAGTCGATTTCAAAACAAAACACCACAAATTTTATCAGACTTCACTTTGCAATGCATAGACCAAATTCAAACAAACAGAATTCCAGCAGATATAGAAAAACTGCTTATCACAAAAGAATCGTACTGGAGTGCACAGTTACTTTCCTTCACGCCTTTCGGCGAAATAAAAGACAGGAATTTCATTCAAAAAATCGTACCCATTACACTTAAATTCAAAGAATTTTTATCACCAGGTTGCCAGTTACTATAAAGAAATAAAAGACGCACCGAGTGCATTATTGAGTATATAAGCACGCGGGAATTTTTAAGAACACGAGAGAAGTGCAGAGAAGCACGAGCCAAAGGCGAGTGCTTCTTGCACTTCTCGAGTGTTCTTAAAAATTCCCAAGTGCTTATATAACTCATCAATGCACGAGGAACAAGTTTTTTTATTTCTTCAATAAAATAAAAACGCTTATAATGAGCCTTACGTCACGTGCATGCTTTATCGAGTTATAATGAACTTGGTTTAACCAATCAAAGCACGCGCATTTCCTTGAGCATTTTATAATGATTAATATTTTTATTTTGTTTGTTATTAGTTATTGTTGTTGTTTGTGATGGCCTTGGCATTTGGGGGCCCTATTCAAGGAACCCGGTAAGACGTGCTGGTCTTGTCAATTGACATTGACCTATATGATTATGTGGGAGCCCTGAATGGGGAACTTGTTGCACTGAGGCAAGGTTACAAGGTTTTTTTTTTTTTTTTTTTTTCTTTTCAAAAAAAAAAAAAAGGTTACAACTTAAAACAAGCTATTTGGATATACTTATTACATATTATAGTTCTAAAAACACAGATACACAGCAAACAAAGAAGGATAAAGAACAAGTACGGGGTCAAGAGAAAAATGTTCACTTACAGAGCAATCTTTACTTTTGTATGATCTTTGCGTCTATTAAGGGCTTCCATTTATGATAAAAAGTTGTCAGAGAGTTAGACCTAGTTGCAATTCGTTTTTCAATTTCAGCTTTACTTACAACTATGGCTTGGAACGTAATTTGATTGTTGTTTTCATAGTAATTTTAATTTCTATTGTTAGTTTAGTGTAGCTCATTAGGGGCGGATCTAGGGGGTGCAGGGGGTGCGACCCCCCCCCCCCCCCTCTGAGATGACCTGCGGTTTTCTAATACAACTGGTATTCTGCAAAAAAAAAAACGATGTGAAAAAAAAAAAAAAACATTCCTTAGTGGTGCACCCTCTCCTAAAAAAAATCCTGGATCCGCCCCTGCTCATTAGTATCTTTTATAGCACTCATTGTTTCCTTTTTGTCTATTTTCTTAATCACTTCTATTAAATTGTATTGTTGTTGTGAATCCGCTTTCAATTTGTTACATAATTTGTCAGTAGTTTAGCATTAAGTCATTGTTGTATAACAGTATTTAAGTCCCGTTGTCCATTTTTGGTCTTTTTAACTAGTTTATATATAAAAAATACAATGAATGAGTTTCATCTGTCACCTCTGTTCAGTTAATTAAATATGTCGGGGACCTGATAGTGACTTTGGATCAAATGGTCCATGTGCAAGCTTGGCAGTAAAATTATTATACAAATGTTAAATAAATTAATAATGATAAAAATACAATTTTCTTTGTCCCAAATGTGAGGTTCTTTTTATACCAGTGAAATGTCTGTTTGCAGTATATATACATGTACATTATGAACCCGCTAGTCTTCATTTTATTAATGCAATATATTAAAGAAATAAAAAACGCACCGAGTGCATTATTGACTTTTATAAAATGCTCAAGGAAATGTGCGCGCTATGATTGGTTAAACCGAGTTCATTATAACTCGATAAAGCACGCGCGTGACGTAAGTTTCATTTGAACCGTTTTTATTTTATAGAAGAAATAAAAAAAAATTGTTCCTCGTACATTATTGAGTTATATAAGCACTTGGGAGTTTTTAAGAACACTCGAGAAGTGCGAGAAGCACTCGCCTTTGGCTCGTGCTTTTCTGCACTTCTCTCGTGTTCTAAAAATTCCCGCGTGCTTATATAACTCAATAATGCACTCGGCGTGTTTTTTATTTCTTTAATTTGAGCACGCGGGAATTTTTAAGATCACGAGAGAGGTGCAGAGAAGCACGAGCCAAAGGCGAGTGCTTCTAGCGCTTCTCCAGTTTTCTTAAAAAGTTACCAAATGCTTAATATATAACTCATCAATGTACGAGGAACATTTTTTTTATTTCTTTTTTAAAATGAAAACGGTTATAATAAACCTTACGTCATGCGCGTGCTTTATCGAGTTATAATGAACTCGGTTTAACCAATCATAGCGCGCGCATATCTTTGAGCATTTTATAAATGTATAAGTTTGGAGAGCACGAGGGAAGCGTAAGAGTTGCTTGAGGCGATAGCCGAGAGCAACTCTAACTTCTCGAGTGCGTCCATAACTCGATAGATGCACAGCTTAAAGCATGAACCAATTGTTTATAACATAGCGAAAGGAAAAGGAAAAAAAAATTGATCGCATGACTGAACGAAAAAAGGCGCGAAAATTATTGCCGCGTATCGCAGTTCGAATGACAAAGCTGTTCAAACCGCTTGATCTGGAAAAAATTTTCTGAAAATGCCTTCTAATAATTGACTTTGAAATCTAGTATATGCTTTATGCTTCCTTTAAAATGTTCCTGAACGTTGTTTGAAGCGGATTGGAACCGAAAAATTTCACTACGCGGCTGTAGGAACTAAAACGAGCAAGTTTGTATTTTTCTGCATCACGGGCTGTTGTTTGTGCAAGTTTTGTCGAACTCGGTCTGCTCTGTGGAGAAATGGTTCATGAACTGAAACGGAGACTCGCCGTGCAGCCCACAGCTGTTGTTACTTGAAGAGAGAACAACTTATGCTTTCAGTATGGATTGACTTCCGACTTGAAATGTGTGGACTAAAGATGCGGGTTCTTTAGCGAATGGTCCATGTCAAAACAACAACAAGAACAATTCAACTCGCTTAAGGTTACAGTGTACCTTCAGATGGAAAATTTATTGAAAATTTTTTTTTGGCGTCAAAATAAAATTTACAGAATGAACTTTCATCCAAAAAAAAAAAGTATTGAAAAATAGTGAAAATTGACGGAGAAATGACGGTATAACTTTTGTGGGCGGAGTTTGTTTATTAAGCGATATGTTTTTTTAAGCGCCGTTTTCTCAAAGTTAATTTTTCGCTTGTTGGGGACACTTTAAAGAGCTACAACTCAAAGGGAGTTTGTTCGATTTTCCTCAAATTTGGACAGAAGCTAGGTTAACATATAATCAACAAAAACGTGTCGGCAAATTTCTTAATTCCGAAAACTTTTTCGTCAAGAGGCATTTCCGTGCGATCCGGAGGCGGATGACAGTGTATTGTATGAATGGATGTTGAAGGTTTTCTCAAATAAATATAACACGTGTAATGGTGCATAATTCTTATTGATATCGTGCATTAAATTTGCTATAAACTTGTAGTAAAGAAAAGTTATAGGTAAAATATTAGCGTCGACGAATAAGGGAATTGCATGATCGCGTGTCTGTGTAATACATCATACGAAATACTCTTTTCTGGAGAATTATATTTTTATTAAGGCAAGTTTTGCATGCCTGACGCCAGGCAGCAAGACCATATGTTAAGTAATAATAATAATAATTTCGAAATTAGCTGGTAAAGTTTTTTTTAACGAATCCATATTGCTAAGAGTATGCGCCACTTTAAATAAAGTGTTGTATTGTATTGTAACTTGAAAGAATAGACATGACTACAAGGTTTAGGGGAATAAACCATATAAACCCGCTTATCATTCCCCTAAGCCTCGTAATAATGTCTATTGTTTCATATTGGATTTTCATATATCGAAATTGGGCTCTTGAAATAATTGGTGTATTGCTCTCCTTGATCATCAACTGCACAAATGATCCCGTCTCCCTGTTGTGGAGGTTTCATTCTGGCACACCACTCATTCGTCACTATCACATTCGGAGTCCGAATCTGGATAATAATCTTCTATGCTTTCGATGCATTTACCCACTTCAGGCATGTTGGTGTCCAGAAACTCGTGGTAGGACAAAGCAAGTTCGTGTTATTCAAGAGTAATGGGAACGAGTTCTCCCCAGAGACATTTCCGGCAAGGAATATAGCTGCTTTCCATATTCAGCCCGTTTGGAAAGAAACAAATAATATTGCTTAGTCGTTCTCCCCATAGACATTTTCGGCAAGGAGTGTAGCCGCTATTCATATTCAGCTCGTTTGGAAAGAAACAAATTGTTTAGTCCAAGGGTGACTTTTGCTGCTTCTTCGGTTCCCTCTGAATTTAATGCCATCATAAGAATGGTCATCTGTTTGCGAAGAAAAGATACAAGCCTATGCATTTCAACTGTTAAGAGGGAGATTTCTTCTCCACACCTCTCCTTCAAACAATGCAGTTCAATGGCCGTTCTCCTTGTAGAACTGGGTATAGCATGCGGAAATGTGGACGAAGACTGAACATTGGCGTATAAATCAAAAGACGGATCCGTTACAGAATCAAATGTCAAGATAGCAGCACCCTGAATAGCATTGTGACAAGCTATCATTTTCTTCACGTTGTCGGTGACCTTTGTTATTTGCTTCGATAACTTTATCGCAATGGCTTGACCGTCTGAATTAAAAGCGACAAAGAGACATTGGTATAAAACAATAACAATGGAAACTGAGGCAAATACCATAAAAGCTCAACTAAGCTTCCCTTTGGAAATCACGTTTTGTAATAAGCCCTTCTATATCTATTAACCCCTCACCCCACCCCTTTACACCAGGCAGATGTAAAGGACTTTCAGCAATATATTTGGCCTCACTTTGTAGTCTGTATTTTTATAAATGACGTTGTATTTGTAAGACGGTGATACATGTACATTGTACATGTTGTGGTTCGAGTTTTTCTTTGATTTGAAAATTTTCAAAGCAGTTTGATTTTTATTTTCTTTTGTTTGAGATTATGTTAATTATTCTGCGACAAAGAAAAATAAGAAATTAAAGTGGTTTGTAAATTTCCATCCGAAAGAAAAATTTGAACCACAACATACATAACCGATTTCTTGTTGTGTTGTAGTTCAATTTATTTCCTCTAAGATTTGTTATTTGAAATAAGCCCCCCTTCTTAAGGCCTAACATCAAACAAGCCTCCCTGTGGTTCTGTGGTGGAAAAGATGTTGTGGAGAGGACTGTTTGACAAAAGCCCCAGGAAAGAATAACCCCAGTTTCAGGCATCACTCTGGAATGACCCCAAACTAATATGCAGTGTACACAGCCAGGTACATACATTGTATGCAGAGTTAATTTAATGTTCTTACCATCTTTGGTTGTAAAGGTGGTTTCTTTGACTCAAGAACATCTGTAAATCTGTCAGAGATACTTTGCAGTGTATGAACATGTCAAAAGCCATGTCCACAAGCATAAAATAGAAAGCAGTAGTTGGTCTGTCAGGTCAACCAGGCCAAAGGTGTAGTCATACTAAGGTGACTATAGGATGCTCACACTGGTGGAAAGTAACACTCTTTGAATGATGGTTACCTATACATACATATGTATTATTTGCATTAATAAAATGAAGACTAGCAGGTTCAAGATGTACATGTATGTATATTGCAAACAGACATTTTACTGGTATAAAAAGAACCTCAGTGTGCACTTGTGACAAAGAAAATTGTTTTTTATCAATATTTATATTAATTTATTTTACATTTGTATAATAATTTTACTGTTTAAAGTGTTTTGTCTAAGAACACAATTATACAATGATGCCAGCCAAGTTTGCACATGGACCATTTGATTCAAAGTCAGTACCAGGTCCCTGACATATTTAATCAACTGGACAGAGGTGACAACACATATTTAATTTATCAACTGCAATTACAGGGTTGATAAAACTCATTCATATTTTGTGGTTATCATCACTTGGACAGAGTGCTCAATACATGGTAAAAGTGAAAAACAGCTCACCTCCACTGACTGTCAGCCAACTGTCGGCCGACAAATAACCAACAGTTTACCAACACAATTTCACACGATGATCGCCACTGAGCATGAAACTCAAGTTACTGTTTTGTAACATCACATTGTGTTATATATATATATATATATATATATATATATATATATATATATATATATATATATATATATATTTCTTCACATGTCAAGCATTTAATGTACATAGACGTTTCAACCATTCGGGCTCCTTCTGATAAAAATTAAAAATACTTAAATACTTGGAATATTTTTTTTTGAAAAAAAGGTCTTATATAGCGGGCAAGTTTGTAAACAACAGCAATCAACTCAGCTCGACTTCGATGTTTGATGTTTGTTTGGTGTGCTGATAGAAGGAACTATAAAAAGCCACATCAACTACAGGTAATGATGATTTAACCATTTCTTGCATACTTTAGCTGTGAATTTTTGTAAGACATACTGTCCTCGCTGCAGTTCGTTCAGACGTTTCGCTGCTATGTTTAGGTAGCCATGTGTTTGTTCATTTTGTCTTGATTCTGAATTGAACTTTTTAAGACATGAAACACCTGTAACAAAACATTCTATCCCATTTTACTGTGTTTTAATTTGTGTAGTCTCATCTCTGTCCAGTTCTTTACGTAGACGGAAGCTCTTTGTAGAAACTCTCAAATTGGGGTGACCCGAAAAAACTGACGCCGGTCCATGGACCCCTGTATGGACCAGGTCCACGGACTGCTTACACACCGGTCCACGGACCACCCCTAACAGACCCCCTCTATGGACCACCCCCCAAAAGAGACAACAATTATAAATAAGCTGAAAGTGTTGACTTTCCAGTTGTTAGGATAGTTCACTCATGTCAGCAACCGTTACGCTTCGTAGATTTAACAAGATTTAACAGACTCGAGGTCAAACTTGGGTGCAAATTCATTACACATTGCCATTTCCTTCGCTGTGGCAAGGTATGGAGGAAGACTGGAGTGCCTTGAAAATGACCGATAACTATTTTCTATTTGTGCCTTCTTTCCCTCCACCATTTTTTTCAGCCCAATCTCTCGTGGATTTATAAACTCGTCCCAGGCTTCACAAATTAGAGTACCAAATTGGTCGGCGGAATTACAAATATTAACAAGCCTGGTAAATACCGTATTTCCTCGAATAATAGCCTGGGGCGATTTTTTTTTCGCACCAAAAGGGGGCGATTATTCGAGGGAAAGCTATTATTCGAGGGAGGCGATTATTTCAAATATTGCTCACTGGAAGTTGTGCCCTAAATATTTGGTTTTATTATCCCATTAAATTAAAAAATAATCACATCAAATAAACTGAACATGGGCTTTTTAAGTGTTTCATAGAAAAAACTGTAACAAAACTTATGCTTTTGTAACTATTTTATTTGAAGTCTCCGTAGATACCACTTCATACTCTTCAGTTATTTGTAATAGCTATGATGAAATTCTTTGTTTAGTTTCAGGGGGTGGCGGTGTGGGGGGGGGGGGGGTGGTGGTGGTGGGTGTGGTGGGGGAAGCACTTTCAAAATATCTTGCACTACTATTTGAGAAGAACAGAAGGAATTGTTCCATGGTACAACACAAACAACAAATGAATAAAAGTGATCACAACAATTCTTACCGGTTATTCATGGTTGCCATGAGACAAGAGAGAGCGAGGTGTTGTATTTTTGTGAAGCCTGGGATGGGTTCATAAACCCGAGAGAGATTGGCCCGAAAAAATGGCGGAGGGAAAGAAAGCACAAATAGAAAATAGTTATTGGTCATTTTCAAGGCACTTCGGTCTTCCTCCACACATTGCCATGGAGAGGGAAATATGGCAATGTGTGATGAATTTGCACCCAAGTTTGACCTCGAGTCTGTTAAATCTGGTTAAATCTACGAAGCATAACAGTCGCTGACACGAGTGAACTACATGTATCCCAACAACCGGTAAGTCAACACTTTCAGCTTATTTATAATTGTTGTCTCTTTTGGGGGGTGGTCCATAGAGGGGTCCGTAGGTGTGGTCCATGGACCGGTCCGTAAGTAGTCCGTGGACCTGGTCCATACAGGGGGTCCACAGACCGGGGTCAGTTTATTCGGGTCACCCTTCAAATTGTGTACGCTTATTAATCTGAGTTAGATTGGCCAAATTTTTCGGCATTTGAAGCTTGTTGTGTCAGAAATGGCACAAGGTAAAATTTAATTGTAAGCCTTTTTACTAAAAAAGGTTGTATCTCTCAATGAATTTTTTCTAGAAATTGTGATTTGTTATCAACGTGTTGAGTTATAAAACAGACTTTATAGTGCTCAAGCTTGCACATTATCACTTGATTTTAGCCAAATTGGCCTTAACGGCCTCGTCGGCTAAGTATCCGGCAATATAGCACTTCAATTTTGCACTATAACTGTTAAATATTTACCAAAGCAAATTCCAAGACAATGAACGTATATTAAAATAATTCAGCCGTCCCCTTAAATACAGGTGGTGGCTCGATTAATAGGTATAATACATTGTCAGATAGCAAATAAAACTCCGATTTTGTAAACTGGCTGAATTACGTATATACAGGTTCAACTGACACACCTATGTAATTATTAATAATAAGGTTAATTATATTTGTTGAATATTCATCTCATTTATTTCGTAAGCTTAATCACTTATCATGCTAACATACTGTACCTTCCACAAATCCAGAACATGGTAAGTATTGAGATTGGAGATATATTAAAATTCAAGGTTTAGTTTCTTATAAGCATATTTATTCAAATGAGCAGGCTGAAATTGGTTCTGTCCTGGTGTACCGATACACAACTTCAAAAACAAAAGACTAAACAAACCACAGCGTGAAATGTGAGCCCGTACAGTCACCAAGACAGAACCCTGAAATTCGCAGAAAATCTTCAGTACAGGTAGCCAAAAAAAATATTTAAACTGGTTAACATTGTTAACGTAAGCTTACTTACCTTTGGGATCACAAGGGCAGCAAGAATGAAGCGCTTGAATTGGTGTAGAATGAAAGAACTAGCCAACATGGCGATCAATGCAAATTAACTTGACTTGACGATGCATGTAGGTTGGAAGCAATCGTATGCATAGCGATCGTTGATATGATGTAAAAACATTGCTTGTAGCTTATTCAGAAAACGTGGAACGAAAAAAAGGCTCAAAACACAAGTTGTCTTTTCAAATCAAGTGAAGTTTAGAGCGCTGAAAAGCGAGCAGTAAAGTTCGTTGAAATAAGTGCCAGGAACTGCCCGCCGGGAATGACTCTCTTGCGCATGATCAATTCGCACCCAAGACCTCTCGGCCGAGCGGCACCAGCGGAAAATTGCTTTGATGATTGCCTTTGATTTATTTATTTCTGATTCACCATTATTATTTTTCCAGCTCACATAGGCTTTAAAATGCATTTCTTTTGAATCTCTCGTTCTTCGGAAATTATTCCTATTTCCGTTCCAGGTAAATCCAGGCTTTAAAAACACCTCTTTCAAGAGCTGTTTAGGAAAGGTTATAATATTAAAATGCTGTGTCAGTTGTGTGCTCCTCATCGGTTTTCACTTTTTTCATTGACATGTGAAGTAAAGATTTGTGATCCAAATGGTACATGAGACAACATCTTATACAACAGTAATACCGCCGTTGAACTTAGCTGTGTCTTGTATTTTGAAATACAATATATATATATATATATATATATATATATATATATATATATATATATATATATATATATATATATATATATATATATATATATATATCCAGGATAATCTTTGTATTGTGTGTCGAGAGGGCTCGATACCATCGGTAGAGCGAATATAAAGAGAATAAGTGGACACGGTTAAACTTTTGACTTCGGTTTAATGCATACAGGTCTGTTTCGTACAGGACGAACCTGCACTCCTCAGTGCAAGACCAAAAGTGAACTACAAAGAACATTTACAGTATAAAAAGCATCATATCTCCATGGAGATAACGTTCATGTCTAGACAATGTCACATCACGTTTTTCAGCAGAAATTTATCTTTATGTCTACATTTACTGATTAATTCGTTTCGTTTGTTCAAGGTTGCGGTTTCCGGTTTACACAAAATAAAAAACTTTTCAGCTATACACAAATTACATCGCTTCGTCGTATTCGAGTAGTGGGGAGCACGGCATAAAATACTCCACTTAATTGCATAATCTAAATTGTTGTCTTTCAAGTGCCAGATGTGTTTACTTAGCTCAGTTGCGTTACGTTTTGATTCCGTGTTGAATGAGGTTTTGTGGTTGGCGTATCTGGATTTGAAGCTTGTAGCAGTCAGTCCAACGTACGTCTGCACTGTATCGCCGGAGGTCACTTTCGCACAGTATACGATGTCTTTTGCCAGGCACTCTCCGTCTAGGGGGCATGTTGTGTTCTTCGGACAACTACATTTTCTCTCGGTTTCAGGGACTTCACTGATTCGTAATAGTCTCTTGTTGTTTCCTTCGATGATTGTTTTCACGTTTGGCATGCAGCTGTATGAAATTTTCACAGTGTTCCGATTAAAATTCTCCATAAGATTTTTAATCGGAACACTGTGAAAATTTCATACAGCTGCATGCCAAACGTGAAAACAATCATCGAAGGAAACAACAAGAGACTATTACGAATCAGTGAAGTCCCTGAAACCGAGAGAAAATGTAGTTGTCCGAAGAACACAACATGCCCCCTAGACGGAGAGTGCCTGGCAAAAGACATCGTATACTGTGCGAAAGTGACCTCCGGCGATACAGTGCAGACGTACGTTGGACTGACTGCTACAAGCTTCAAATCCAGATACGCCAACCACAAAACCTCATTCAACACGGAATCAAAACGTAACGCAACTGAGCTAAGTAAACACATCTGGCACTTGAAAGACAACAATTTAGATTATGCAATTAAGTGGAGTATTTTATGCCGTGCTCCCCACTACTCGAATACGACGAAGCGATGTAATTTGTGTATAGCTGAAAAGTTTTTTATTTTGTGTAAACCGGAAACCGCAACCTTGAACAAACGAAACGAATTAATCAGTAAATGTAGACATAAAGATAAATTTCTGCTGAAAAACGTGATGTGACATTGTCTAGACATGAACGTTATCTCCATGGAGATATGATGCTTTTTATACTGTAAATGTTCTTTGTAGTTCACTTTTGGTCTTGCACTGAGGAGTGCAGGTTCGTCCTGTACGAAACAGACCTGTATGCATTAAACCGAAGTCAAAAGTTTAACCGTGTCCACTTATTCTCTTTATATATATATATATATATATATATATATATATATATATATATATATATATATATATATATATATATTTGTTTAATATATATAAAACGCAAAAGAAAACGGCAAAGAAACATTACGTGGTACAACCCACCTTACAACAAAAACGTTGAAACAAACGTAGGAAAATGCTTTCTCACCCTTGTCGATCAACACTTTCCCAAAACAAATCCGCTGCATAAAATCTTCAATCGAAACACGTTGAAACTAAGCTACAGCTGCATGAGTAATGTCAAGACCATCATTACCAACCACAACAAAGCAGTAGTACGCAAATCAAAGCCATTTAGTCCATTTGAAGTCCAAAAGTCAAATTGCAAGTGCCGCAACAAATCCACGTGTCCCATGAATAGTAATTGTGAAGATACAAGTATCATATATCAAGCAGTGGTATCTACATCGAACACAAAAGAAACATATATCGGACTGTGTGACACTACATTTAAAGTTAGATATAACAATCATATATGCTCATTCAAACACGATAGACTTAGACACGTAACCGAACTCAGTAAATATATATGGAGCCTTAAAGATCAAAACATCAAGTACAACATCACATGGAGAAAAGTCAAACAAACCATCGCATATACAAATGTAAGCAAAAAGTGCAGTTTATGCTTATGGGAAAAATTTTTTATCATCTGCAAACCCAATATGGCTTCGCTAAATAAGAGGAGCGAATTGATGTCAAAATGTAGACACGCGAACAAATTTCTACTGAACACCTCCATAACCTGATTGTTTATATTGTAACATACGCACTTAAACGTTGCGCATATACGTATTTAGTTACACAAACGATGTATTGTTCTGTATCCCGTTGAATTTCTATTTTTGTATTTTTTTGGATTTTGGGCAGTTGCCTGATGATCGTGTTGCTTGCAACACGTGAAACTCCGAGTAGCAGATAAAATGTTTTTACAATCTTAACTTCTTCGTATACTTTTATATTGCTCCGGTTTATCCAGTTGAGCACTCTCAATAGCCGATGAAGACGTCACCGTTTTCCCTGATTATATATATATATATATATATATATATATATATATATATATATATATATTTACTTTGAATGATACGTTTTTTCTCGCTCTCGCTCGCGACGGAAGCGGCAATCTCTTATGCCGTGTGTGCTTTTGCTCACGTTTGAGTAGATGTCGGACTGTTACACCAAGTTCACTCAAAATAAAGAGTTGTTTTAACTCACTTTATTGGGTTAAGAATTAACTCATATTTTGAATTTGAGTGAGAAGCACTTACTCACTGCGGTGACTAGTTTTTAATCGTATGTTTGAGTAAAAGGTGACTTCCACTTGATTTTCTCAAAATATAAAGGGACTGTGCAATAATTATCAGGAGGGGGTTGGAAAACCAAGCAAGGAAAGGGGGGACTCAAAGTAAAAGAAGTCACTCAAGAGGAGGGGGGCTTAACATTTTGTTTCAAGTGTTCATAGTTCACACTGAAAGGCTTGATGATCTGTTCTGTGGCTGAACTGCAATTTCAATCTGTTGCCATACGATTATCTATTCTTCTCTATCTCTATAATGAAGAGACGAATATTGTGATAAAGAGTTTCTGGCTTTTTAAATTTGAATTGTCCACAACATTTGAACAGTAGAATGTAGTTATACGCCAGTACAAATATTTTGCCTTGCATGGTGAAAATATTTTGCTCCAGTTCAAATATTTTACACTGGTTCAAAATAAATTTGAACCACTGCAGACAAAATAATAATTGCACCAGAATCATAATTTCACTACAACATAGATAATCATATTGCAACAGATTGAAGATGCACCTCAACCAGCATGGTCTTAAGATCAGTGGAGGTAAAGTGGCACTGGTTGAACGAGTTCTCCAGTACGCTCGTGGTGATCATTTTTGCTTCCCACGAGAAACCCAAGAGAACGTTAACGAGGAAATGAGTTTCAGTGCAAGCAACTCGGATTCGCAATCAAGTGATTCAGAAGTGGAATCGGATGGCTTTGTTGAACACTGCTTCGAGGTCATGTTTGTTCCAGATACGGATGTCCAACAAGTAAACATGTAGCATTGCTGTATATCCACGTCTGGAACAAACATTACCTCGTAGCAATAACAGGTAGGTGTGTATTAAGAAAATGTTGGGTAATTGTATATAAAAGGTGTGTGAAGAGGGGGTCATACAAAATTTCTGACTGATAAGGGGGGAGGGGGGGGCAATAACTAAATCCACTCCTTTAGAAGGGGGTATTACCTAATATTTTCCTACTTAAAGCCCATTTTCCACCCCCCTCCCTCCTGATAATTATTGCACAGTCCCTAAGGAGTTGTTTCAACTCACTTATGTTGGATTAAATATTTACTAAAACAATAGTCGGTTGTACTCATTTGCGTCAATTTACAGAGATTTCATAATGCCCCGTTTGCGTCAATTTACAGAGATTTTATAATGCCCCATTTGCGTCAATTTACAGAGATTTTATGATGCCCCGTTTGCGTCAATTTACAGAGATTTTATAATGCCCCATTTGCGTCAATTTACAGAGATTTTATAATGCCCCATTTGCGTCAATTTACAGAGATTTTATAATGCCCCGTTTGCGTCAATTTACATGGATTTTATAGTGCCCCGTTTGCGTCAATTTACAGAGATTCTATGATGCTCCGTTTGCGTCGATTTTTTAATGCCCCGTTAAGTAGGTAAACTTTATTTATCGTACGCGGTGTCAATTCATAATACATGCCCTTCCGTCGAGCCTTAATCAGCAACAGATTAATTACGTAACTAAATTAAATTGTCTAACTAAATTCATTATCTATATGGGATTATACTAAAAACTATAAAAAGTATCCTTTATTAACTATCATTAAATTAGATAAAAGGAAATGCATGATTTAAAAGAGCTAAGAGTGGGCTACATCTTAGCGCTCAAAGGCAAGCTGTTCCAGAGAACAGAACTGCGCTATTGAAAACTTCGTTTGCCTGCTTCAGTACTCGGTCTAGGAACGAAAAGGCTGTATTTTGAATTTCTTATATTATGTGAGTGAACACTGGATATAGCTTTAAAAATACTATATCGACGATTCGGAGAAAGATTATGTTTGTTTGTGTCAATTTACAGAGATTTTATAATTCCTCGTTTGTCATTAGATGTTCCCCATGGGGACCGCATTAATTTACAGAGATTTGGTAACTGAATTAAAATTAAAATTACGCCATGCCATTTACAGACATTTTATATTAGAATACTAGGCATTATAAAATCTTTGTAAATAGTAGATTTACAAACATTGTTGGTAGATTTTATAAAGTCTGTAAATTGTAAGTCTTTCCTCTCACTACAGCTCCTAGAATTTATAAACATTTTACAAACATTTTATAAAGAACAAGACAACAAAACTATATAAAATGTCTGTCATACGAATTTACAGAGATTTTGTTTTCAACGGGTGAAAGTACCAAGTCTGTAAATTCAAGGTTTATAGACATTTTATGAAGTCTGTAAATGGTCCAAATTTTCCAGTGCATGTTGTGCGATTGGGTCTCAAATTACTTGAAACCTTAAAAAAATTAGACCAAATGCACCCCGAACCTTAACTTTTTAGCGGTTTTTGAGTCTAAGCCAATGAGATCACTAGTTGAAACAATGAAAAAATTTGACATTCCATCGTGCATTGCCGTTCAGCGCTATCCTTCTCATGCGGATCATTACTTAATTGCAAACCAACAGAGCGGTGTTGCACGGCAGCCATGTTGCATGTCAATTCGTCGATACCAGCGTTTTCCTGACAAGTTTATACAATATTTTCAACATATATTAGTTAAAATTTGAATGACACTTACCTGGAAGTGGAAGCTCAATGATAATTCTACCGATCTGGAGCGTGACCAAGAGATTACATGAGATATGCGCTGCGCGTGTACCGATCACCTTCCAAAAGCCTGTTGTGCCAATTGAGAAAACTACAAAACGAATAACAGCTAAAGCTTCTATTGCGCCATAGGGTAGGGAGGGACGGGCATGTAATCTCTTGGTCACGCTCCAGATCGGTAGAATTATCATCGAACTTCCACTTCCAGGTAAGTGTCGTTCAAGTTTTAATTCTACCTCACTGTCACGTGACCAGAGGTTCCATGAGACTTCAAAGCAAAAATTGGCACATCAGATAAACAAATAACTGCCAAAGGGCAATCTTAACCCTTTATTACAAGTTCCACAAAACCAAACAAAAACTACATCATAACTTCAAAATAGACTCCTCAAAATGAGATGTAATATTCTCTGAAGTGTCTATAATTCTTTTGTCATAATAAGTGGCAAATGTTTGAGCAGATGACCACCTGGCTCTGTCAAGAATCTCTTGAATAGGAACCTGAGCTCTGTGAAAAAAAAATCCTGACATTTGCATAACAGTTCTTAACCATCTACTTATTGTATCTCGAGATACAGCTTTGTGAGGCTTTTGATAGCTGATTAAAAGTTGAGAACCATCTGTGCGAAGAGTCTCAGTGCTCCGAAGATACTCATTTAAACTAGAAAATACACACAAACTTTCATCATGAGAATAGGCGTTAAGAACCAGAGGCTTTACATGTCTTCTTGGATTAGACTGATTGAGAGGTTTATTAAATGTGAAGATAAAAGTTGGAGTCATTTTTCGACATGAGACCAATATCCAGCAAATGTAAAGTCTGTCCTCTATGCACAGTAACCAAACTGAGAAGCATAACCAGTTTGAGGATAAGGTTCTTAAAAGTCAAGGGTGCTACTGGTGACAAAGTTTTCAGGAATTGTAACACAATAGATACGACACACACCTCTTTATATCTAGGAACTGGAGGACGCAAATTAAAAACACCCTTCAGAAACCGCACTACCAGAGGGTGGCAGCCGATGGACGCATCATCAATAGTGATGGTGGTAGATAGTGCACTTCTTGCTGTGGTCAGCGAGCTATAACTGAGATCTCTTTCAAACAATGTTGTCAAATTAACAAATAGATTCTATTTGGCCGTGTGTCTGTTCAGTTACAGATCACAGATGACGTCAAAATGTGGTAAGAACAAAAAAGTGGCAAACGAGCCGCAGGCGAATGTGTCACTGATGTTCTTACCACATTTTTACGTCTTCTGTGATCTATAACTGAACAGACACACGGACAAATGGAATCTATTTGTTTTATACAATGAACAGAAAAGTAAAAAGACTAAAATACGAACTTGCCTCGTACCGCTCGACTGTTCTAAGATTTGTTCCAGTTTAGGTATTTTTCAAGTCGCCAAGAATACTTTTCGTCTTGGTTTCTTCTTTTTCTTAGTCGTACACAGCTCCTGCTAAACATTTTTCCAGGATTTCACTTGCTCAATCCAGAATAATCTTGCAAATTTCAAAGCTGTGCGCCATGTTGGACAAAACAAAGCGAACAGTTTTTTCTATGACGTCAGCCGTGCGTCTGTACTCTGATAGATCATAGGCAACGTCCAATCACGGAGCGCGTAGTATTCAGTTCATTGTATAAAATTGAACAACATCTGCTACAGAGGAATGAAGAGAATCCAGTATCCTCTCACGATAGTAGATAAGCCACTGGTTGATATAGTTTTGATATTATTTCTGTGTCCCTGAGTGCCATGAAGCGAGGATAATGTCGGCAGTGTCTTGAAAGGTTTTTACTCTCAAGGGATTTCCTGATAACTTGCAAGCCAGTAGTTGAAGCCTTGAAAACAGAGGGTGTTGACACTGAGGATTGTGTGGAAGCTGAAGTAATAAGTTTGACTGGGAAGAACTAGTGCTAGACTGATCAAGATTCCCATAACTTTAGAATAGTAGGGTTGTGTTGGCCAGTTCGGTATTATAACAATGCATTCTGCTTGATCCATAACAATCTTCTGCAGACATCTGCCTAGCCCGCAAAATGAAAGGCGGAAAGCAATAAGACAACGATCCATACCAGCTGATAGTAAAGGCATCCACATGGATAGCTCCTGGATCAGGCTCCCATGAATAATAACGAGCAACTTTAGCATTGGGAAAGAGGCAAACAGATCAACCTCAGGGTGTCCCAGTCTCTCTGTGATTAGTTCAAAAGTACTGGGATCTAGTGACCACTCAGTTCTATCATTAAAGTTTCTTGAACTACATGTAAAGTCTGCCCTTTTATTTAGTTTACCAGGAATATGAGTGATGGTTGCCCAAACATTTTTTGATATGCACCATAACCATACTTCTTTGACAATCGAGTTACATAATCTCGCGTGAGTACCCCCCATATTGGAGATATGAGATACTGCTGTTGTGTTATCACAACGCACAACGCACCAATACATGCCTATTCTTAATAATGGAGGTAAAGGCTTGGAGAGCATATTTAATTGCTAAATGTTCAAGTGCATTAATATTCCCTTCAGTATAAGTAATGTCCGAAGGCATAAAATGACCCTGTGTCACAGTTGCACCACAAACACCCCCCAACCAATAAGAGAAGCATCGGTATCCATCACTATATCTGGATTGTGGTGAGAAATTGGACAACTAGAGGTTTCCAGGTTATCCACCCACCACTGCAAAACTAATTTCATGTCATCAAAAAGGATCATGGTTGATTCATAATTACCATTATTTAATTCGAGCGATACTGCTTTGGCCATTTCTAAATTGCAATAAAAGAGAGGCCCATAAAGCACCCCAGGAAAACTGGATACCAACTTTCCCATAAGTCTGGCAAGATGCCGTATTGTGATCTGGTTACACTGCATAGTACTGTGACAAAGCTCTAACAACTTTGCTCTCTTATCAGGCGTCAGAGAGACGGTCATTTCAATAAAATTTATAATGAAACCCAGAACAAGCTATCTGTACAAGTATATTGGTACAACTTATTTTTCCAGCGGAAACGAAGATATTTCCTATGTTCCTGTGCTATAGAAACTGTGCAATATGCATCTTTCTGATCAGTTGTTGCCATATAACAACCTGGAGTGACCAATTTCAGTATGGACTGCAGGGATCCATCTTGAATTTATTATATTCCACATGTAAATTTAAGTTTTTGAGGTTAAGAATCATTCTAAAGCTTCCATCCTTTTTAGGCCTGTGGAGAACATTAGACAAAAATTAGCAACAAGAACTAACAGCCTCCTCAATAACACCCTTCTGAAGCAATTTGTTAATCTCCTGATCCATTTGACTGGATTAATCGACTGTGGAGGCCTATACTGGGAAGGAAATTGATTATGTGTGAATGTGATATGACAACCCTTGACCATATCTAAAATGACATTATCTGAAGTCAAATGCTCTCAAGCCTGAACAAAGTGCTGAATTCTACCAGCGACTTTTGTTGGTAAAGGCTAAAACAGAGTTTCGTTGAGGTCTCTAAATCAATTCCTGGATCAAGATTTGTTTCTATCCAACAGTTTTTGGGTGACTTTATTGTCATCTGTGATATTTTTGATTTGTTTGGTGACATCATCTCCAAACAATGAGTCTGTTGGCTGCTCCTAAACAGAGCAAGGAATCTTCAGTCTGCTGCCATATTTTGTCCAACAAAGCCTACGTGTCAATGTTGGCCTTGTCCTCGGAGCTCTTCAGAATAAGATCTGCTATTAAAGCTACGTTAGTAGTTCCTTTGATCAACGCATTCTGAACGCGTTGCATTCTCACATCACATGTTCGAGGTTCAGCCGAGACTCGATCCCAAACAAATGGATTAACTATTATATTTAGCAAGCCTGGGCAATTCCCTGATCTGAGAAGATTCTGAAATACGTTTTGGTCACTTTCCTCTTCAGGCTTTTGCCGCCGCATAATGGCTGTTACGTGAGTAGCCAAGGAGTCATTAATTTTTGGGCCTGTAGCTTCCTGAGTATTTACCTTCTTCTCAAGACTAGTAAGAAATTTGTTTTCGGAGCTGAGCTAGGCCGTTCTTGCTCCGTAACCGACTCGTCAGCTTTTTGCTTTTTGTTTGGAGGCTACTCGGAGCCATCATCAACATTGCTAACTGCGTTAACTTCATTTGGTTGTTCAGATACATCTTCTAGCACCTCGTCTCCAGAGTACTGAGCGAAAAACAAAAGTTGTCATTCATAGCATTCACCGATCAATATCGATTGAAATCGGTAATCGATAACAATCGAACTCACAGAAAAAATTATTATCGATTGTGATAATGGATAATAATCGATAGCAATCGACAGTAATCGATAACAATCACTAATCCCAAGGAGTCCTTGGAGGAGTATGCGTTGCTATAGCGAGACAAAAGGGTTGCACACCGCTACTTTGGTCGCAACTTCCTCTTCTTCTTTCAACCGCGCTGAAGCTTAACATCGATAAAAATGCCAAATTAATTTCTGTTATTGTTCTTGTTCTTTTAGTATTAGCTTGTTGATATTTGCATTGCATATCCACGATTGAATGACTCAATAAAACCATAGAAAATACATCGTGTCAATCTCTAACTTGTAGAAAACTTGTAGTAATTGACAAAAATAGTTTCCGATAAAAATCGATGATAATCGATAACAATCGATAAACCAATCCTTATCGATTTCCATAGCAATCGAACTCACAACTTTTTTTCTTTATCGATTCCTATGGAGTGGTATCGGAAATCGATATCAATCGAAGATTGATATCGATTGCTATTGATTGTTATCGATTATCAGTTTATCGATTGACTACGCCTGGTGATCGTCGCTTGCCGCTGTCACGATTTTCCGAATAATCAACTCCTTTCGTCTCTCTATATTGTTTGAGCACGTAGTACACAAATATTTTGCTCGCTTTCAGAAGCCGGGCAATTTCCTGCCGCGAGAGATGATGACTCACGCGTAGAAAAACGAATCTCCAACGCAGTGATGTTTTGTATTTACGAACCATGTTTCACTTTCAGTTACGAACGAACCGTGTTAACTTTCACTAACGATACGAAAACGCTCGATAGTAATCGGAAACCGCCGAAAATTTGATTGACGGTAGGTAAAAACGCAACCGTTGTCGGGTGATTTGAATTTTAGATTCCGCATGTTATTGAAAAGCGCAGTGAACGTGTTACATGTGCGTGTACACAGTCGACCGCAGCCTTATGTTAATTGCCATTGTATTACGAAAAGAATTGTCACGAGCGCTTTGGCAGCAGCGGAGCGTAGCAAGCAGGCATGGCAAACGTGGTTTCAAAAGGATGAAACCTTCAAGCAATGCAGTTTCATGGCACATAAATAATGTAACGCTGGCATCGACGAATTAACAGAAAGTAATACGAATCTTTTAATTTTTGATGAGAAATATTCAACCTAGCCTGCGAACAGACGTATCCTACTTCCTCGCTCTCCGCGAAAAACGGACGTCTGCGAAACGCTGTTTCGAATCGTGTTCACGTAAACTATCCTGCTGTTTCGCATCACCACGAAATGTCGAAATAATTTATGCTGCATACAAATCTATGCGGTTTTTTTTTTCATGACAGATCTAAACATGTCGACTAAACATAGATGATTGTGCGCTGTGTTTCTCGCCTATTGTGATGTATAGGGACAGAAATCTTGTTCAAGGTCGCGGTGAATTAACCCTATCCAGACCGGGGGGAGGAGGGGCTTTTGGAGCCCGCTCGAACTTTGAAGTTGTGTCGTTTCAAAACGGTCGATGCAAAGACCACGAAATTTGGTGACTTTTCCTAAAATTTATCTGGAAACATTTTCACGATAGCGTCCTTTGTCCACTGACGTTGACGTTTCCATAGCAACCACTTTTTGACACCTATGTTTTTACCAAATTAGCACTTTTCGCTTTAATCAAGATTATTTCAAAGTTGTCTTATTTAATTAATACTTTCAACTTAATTTAGCGATAATTGATCAAATTATGTATAATTGTTTATTAAGAGCCAGTCCACGAATGAGTCAAGGATTTTTGGAAATGGCTAGAAACAACCCTACCTCAAACTTGGTGTGGTGAAAGGTAGTCATGAGCAAGTAATCAAATCGATATTATTTTGTCTTTTAAATCTCATATGATCACGTGACAGCTAATTAAATTTTGACCCCCAAGGGAGCCGGTTTTGACCATTGAATTTTCTAAAATTAACCAACTTTGCAGGTTCCTGATCATAACAAAAGCAGCAGAATGTTTAAATCTAATAACATTTCTTTGCTAGGCAACCCTTCTCCTTTTAAAATATAGCAACATTATTCTCAGATTTTGCTTAACAGCTGAGAAATAGTTTTGAACAAAGAGGGTGGTTTGGTGGTGCTGAAAAATTACCAAAATTATCCAATTTCAGTTGATGTTTTCGGCCAAAGTGGTCCAAATTTTTTAACCTTCTATATTCCTTCTATATTCCTATTCCCCGAGTTACCGGGCCCCCAGGTCTCATTGCATTCGCCCTGGGGGCCCGGTAACTCGGGCGTTTGACGGCTTATTTAGGGCTCTGAAAAACGGTATTTGACGTGCCTCCCCACCAACTACTCTGGATACCCCCTTCCTCAAACCCTGTAAGAGTCTCCACAACGGCAAGCTAGACATAACCAATTGAAGAAAGCTAAAACCCTTGTATATACGCAATGGCGCAACCCCGACAACGAAGACACCATGATGACGATCAACGCGATCTGATTGCTTGGCTGGACGAACAGGCCCGAAATCTTGAGCAGTTCGAGCCTGATGACGACAATAATGCTGAGGTCGAGCCTCAAAACAACCCACAGGAGTTAGATTTTGAACAATTTGTTCAAGTCTATGATCGGGTTGACCGATGGATTGACCGCGGCAGACGAATAATCCGGTTTCGTTTTGTCAACGATCTCGAAAAACCCCTTGTCGACAGAATTTTGAACAAAATCAAACAAAATGTTCAAACACGACATGCAATCAATTTACGGTTCACAGTCGAGTTACGAAACACTGAAACCGAGGAGTTGAGGCGGTTTTATCAAAACAACCACTACAGTCGTTGGCTAGCCACTCTCTCCGAGACACGACAGTGGTTGCAAGTTCAGGAAGAGCTTCGTCTCCAAAACGCAAACCTCAAAAGGCCTGACACCAAATGGGTTTACGAACGCACAGTCCTGCTTGATCTAAAAGTCGTGCTTGATCGACAACCCCTGCAAATAGGGCTCGGGTGGCTTCCTGATTGGCTTCGCAATAAAAGAGAAGTCATTGCCCTTGACAATTTCAATGACAACCTTTGTCTCTTTCGTTGCTTGGCTGTCCATCGAGGAGTTCGCAGAGATCGCAACACCCGCAGAACCAGAGAGCTCGCGGAAAGCTTCTTCGCCTTTTATCCGGGGCTTCGAGATCAGCTAACTTTGCGACACTTCTCCAAAATCGAAAAGCATTTCAAGCAAGGCATTGCCGCCTACCTTGTTCTCGCTAATGGTGATTTCATTTTATCTCACACCCCTGCGAATTACGACAAGGTTGGCGTTTCAACCATGACCATCGGCATCTATGAAGGCCATGCCTTCTTGATCACCAATCTCAATAAAGTCACAAACAATTACACTTGTGGCGAGTGCCGCGGGAGGTTCACACGGGCTGATAACTTGAAGCGCCACGTCAAGACGTGTACTCGAGGCCAAACCAAAATCGACTGCCCTGGGAAACGTGTCCTTCCTCCAGAGTCAGCTTTTGAGAAAGCCTTTTACCCAGAAGGCGGTTTCGGTGTCAAGGCAGTGTGCTGGCTCGAGTGGGTGGCGAAACAGGCCGACAAGCACATCCACCATCACAGATGCGGTCATGGCGGTGAGAGGTATATTTGTGGGGTTCCAGTCGACGGCTATCATCCAGAAAGCAAGACAGTGTTTCAGTTTCACGGTTGTTTCTGGCACGGTTGTTTAGAGTGCTTTCCTGCACCTGAACAAAGAAACGAAGTGATCACAACTGACCGTAAAGGCAACACAATCACAAGGACTGTTGCTTACCAAAAGACTCTGCAACGAACTCAGTTTCTTCGAGACGCCGGGTACACCGTGGTTGAAAGGTGGGAGCATGAAAGGCCTTACCCCTGGTTGAATGCCCGTTGCCCACAGAAAAGAAACAAAACTTATCCACACGCGATCGTCTACGACTTCGAAGCCTATCAGGACAAGACCAAGGCAGCTCGCCCGACATACGGTATCTCTTATGAAAGTGAACATGTGCCCATCTCAGTCTCCATTGCCGATACGCTGAACCCTGAGCCTGAGTACATTTGCTCCAAAGACCCTGACGAGCTTATCGCTCTGTTTTATGCCTCACTTGAGTGGCGAGCCGCAGCCATCCGAAAGGCTGTGGCTGACCAATATATGCCCCCAGACCTTGAGAATCTCCCTGAGAAGCAACTCAAGCTCATCGACAAATGGTGCAACCAAGTTCCTGTGGTAGGCTTCAACTCAGGCCATTACGATCTCAAGCTTATCCGCAAGTACTTTGTATCTCGCTTTGCTCAAGAGAACGAGGTCTTCGCCGCGGAGAAAGAGGGGCGCATCATGTTCATCAACACTCCCAGCTACAAGTTCTTGGACATCGTGAATTATTTGGCCCCAGGCATTACGTACGATAGGTGGGTCAAGATGTATGGAGCGACACAGACTAAGTCCTGGCTCCCATACGAGTGGATTGACAGTGCTGACAAGCTTGATTACCCTGGGCTTCCCCCATACGAGTGCTGGTACTCACAACTCAAAAATGCCTTCGTTCTTTCTCCTCAGGAGCACGAGGAATGCAATCGCATCTTTCACGAGAAAGGTATGCAGACATTCGGAGACTGGCTGGAGTATTACAACAATCTAGACGTGTCTCCCTTCCTCGAAGCTCTCCAAACGATGAAGGGCTTTTACACGAGCCTAGGGGTTGACATCTTCAAAGACGCGGTCTCCTTGCCAGGAGTATCAATGCAATACGTCTTGCGAGGCTCATTGAGAGGGGAACGGGGTCGCAGGTCTCCAGAACTATACGCCCCCGGCTCAGAAGCATACGCCATGCTAAAGGGGGCTGTGGTTGGAGGGCCAAGCCTGGTCTTCACCCGCAAACACGTGCGCGGTGAAACCCGCATCCGCTCTCACAAAAACGCCTTAGCCCGCATCACGAAACGGATTGTGGGGTTCGATGCGAATTCTCTTTACCCCAGCACGATGCTGCAGGAGATGCCCTGTGGTAAAGAGAAGGTTGTGCATTACGATGACCCGGTGCAGGCAGCGATAGCTCTCAAAACGAAGCTGCATACAGGCAAGTGGTTCGGGTTTGCGGAGGTGGACATCGAAGTCCCTCGAAAACTGTGGGAGCAGTTCGAAGAGTTTCCCCCGTTCTTCATCAACCAAGCAGTGCCTAACGAATGTGTGCCCCAGCATATGCACGATTACCTCCAAGAAAGTGGCCGAACCCGCTTTCCCGACCAGAAAAAGCTTCTGGGTGTGTTGTCAGCGAAAAAGATGCTTATCTACGCACCCCTCTTGACATGGTACCTCAACAGTGGGTTCAAGATCACGGCAGTCTATCGCACGATCGATTATAGACCCCAAAAACTCTTCGACTGGTTCGTTCGCCAGGTCGCCGAAAACCAAAGGAAAGGCGACGCTGACAAGGATAAGGCATTGCTTGCCGAAGTGTTCAAGCTCCTTGGCAACAGCGCTTACGGTAAGTTCATCGAAGCCGTGGAGCGCCAAACAAGAACGGTGTACACAACTGACGAGGACGAGGTCGACAAGAATCTCCGCTCACCTTTGTTCGAAGACCTCAAAGAGATCGGAGAGGCCTACAAGATCGAGCTGCGCAAGCAAAAGATCACAATCGACCGCCCCTTTCAAGTCGGTATTGTTGTGTATCAACTTGCCAAGCTCCGCATGCTGGAGTTCTATTACGACTTCCTTGATTGCTTCATCGACAGGCGCGACTTCGAGCTTATCCAGATGGACACAGACAGCATGTACTTCGCTCTTGCTCACGACACTCTCGAAGAAGCGGTTCGCCCAGAACTTCGCGCCCAGTTCGAGGCGGAGAAGAAGAATTGGTTGGCGTGGGACAAGTGGAGTGGTAGAGAGCCGGGCTTATTCAAGCTTGAGAAGGAAGGTACACGGGCCATCGCCCTGTGTAGCAAGTGTTATTACGTAGAAAACGAGGCTGGCGGAGGGGCCAAGATGTCCTCCAAGGGAGTCAACAAGAATCAGAACGAGCTTCGCTGGGAAAGGTACGAAAGAGCCCTGCAAGGGGGTAGGGACATGGCTACCAACAGGGGCTTTTGAATGCACAACGGGGCCATGTACACGTACGAACAGCGCAAGCTGGGCCTCAGCGCCTACTACGACAAGCGTTGGGTGCTGCCAGACGGCATCCACACAGAACCGATCGAGTTTCACAGCCCAGCGGGTGGCAACTGAGTACCCGGCGGCACAACCATCAACTCCTCACGCACAAAACCACGCTTGGGTCCGTCGTACAGATAATACACGACAGGCGTATCTGGCTTGGTGACAACCTTCTCGATGTTGTAGACCTTCAAAGACCAGATCGGATCCGTCGCTCGTCGACTACCCCCCTCAAGCTCACCGGGGTAATACAGATATCTTAAGTTCACCCTAGGTGGGAGCTTCTTTTCATTCACCCCAACAGGCCTAGCATATGGGGTCGCTGGCTTGGCTGAGGTTGCTTTCTCTTTGATTGCTTGTGCGGGCTTCTTGCCAGTCAATCTGGTTACTTCATTGTTCAAGGCAGAGACAACATCTGGCAATCTTTTAACCCAAGCAGTCGAACGGCCAGAGGGTAGATTCATTTCAACTACGTATTGGTATTCAAACAATCGTTCAGCCAGGGTTCTGTTGAATCTTTCAACAATCCCTTGGTCTCTGTGGATATCAACACGCCCACGACGAATGGTTGTTTTATGAGCCCCAGTCTCTTTAGTCACAGCCCCCATAAACTCTGTCCCCGGATCGACTTGCAACAGTTGTGGCCATTTCAAAGGCCCGCGCCTATATATCCGAGCCAACGCCTTCGAAACTTCATCAGACTCTTTCCAAGTCAAGGGCTCTGCTGCTTTGTAACGGCTTGCTACATCAACAACTGTCAAAGCATATTTGTAAATTTTTCTCCCATAAGGCAGTTTGTCCTGTGGTAAAAAAAGTAGATCTGCTTGATGTACTGCATTAGGGGTTTGAACATCAAACTTGGGTCGAGGGATATGGCGTGGCGCTGGGAGATATACTTGCCAAAGGGCTTGTTTGACGAGCCATTTCTTTGCCGCCTCTTCAGAGACCTTGGCTGCTGCAGCTAGCTTTTTGACAGCAGCAAGGCCTTTCCAGTAGCCTTTGGGACCGTAATAGATCTTTGATAGTTTAGCCTCCATATACATATGTGTTTTACAGAAAGCGAAACGCTGCATAGCCAAGAGCAAGGGCACCAGTGCCGATAAACAAGAGTTCGCCTTGTTTCTGCTGTGGGCCTGGTTTATAGAAGTCAGAGAACTCGGGCTCTTTGGGGAGTGTTATTTGCTGCTCCCGATGTGTTTGGTTGTAGAGCACTAGAGCTTGGTCAGTGTCTTGAAAGTTGTGTTTCGCTTGATCTTTGATTCGATCATTGCTGGCAATCCAGTCGAGGAGCTTTGTGCGGTCTTGCTGATATTTAGCGTAGGCCGCTTGATAGGCCTCTAACGCCTTGTCGTGTCTGGTCTTCTCATCCAGAGCGGCTTTTCCGTTGTCGCCGGAAAGATATTTTGCGAGATAGTTGCCTCCAGTGAAAGCAGCGGCATTCAAAATTGCTCCAACCATAATAGCGATTGAGGCCATTGCTATATATATGATTTACATTGAGGCAGGGAGGATCTTCTGGTCCTCGAGATATTTCTTGAGAGCTATGCTCCCAGCCATGACGGCAGTGAACTTCACATAGTTCATGAGATTCGAGCTGGGGTCGGCCGTGAGATTTTCCTTGACGACCTTTTTGCCAACCCAGCCAATACTTCCGATAAGGCCAGTTATTGTGGCCGCATCAAGAACAGCTTTCACGAGCTTGTTGTCAGACATGGTGTATATATAAGATTTTAAATTTCAGTCGACTCTTCATTATGCGTTGTCTCGTTGATCTGTTGTGTTGCTAATTGCCAAACTGTTTTTAGGGCGGCAATGTTGAATTTAAGCGTAACAAAAAGAATACCTCCGATTGCAGCCTCGTTTACGAATCCTTGAAAGAGATTTGACATTGTGTATATATATGTTTTTTTACTCCATCTCGCGAATTCTTCGTCCCGGTGGTGGGGGAGTTTGAACTTCATTCACCACTGCCGGCGCAGGGGTTGGGGTCGGGGCTTTGCGTCTAAGTGTATTCATAATGGCCTCGCGTTGGTAATAGACGCCCCAAGCGGATATAATTACGCCGACAACCGTTATAATCCAGAAACCAGAGTTGCTGCTAGCTTCTTAATTTGTCGAGTTTTGGGGTGCCGAGTTTGGGGCGGGCTCGTTTGTTGCTTTAGCAGCTTGTGCTTGTTTTTTTGCCTCTCTTGCCAGGCGGTTGAACTCAACAAGCCTTTTGCCAGAAGCAACACGACCAGGGTTTTTGGCTGGAGCAGTCATTGGGGTATCAGAGGTAACGTGCGTGTTGTTTGTGGGTCTCAGGTAAATTAAGGCATGGCTCACCAGTTATTTCGCCCAAAAAGTGAGGGGGTTGTCTATCTTTTGAGGCTTTATTTGTAACAGCGTAAAACTTTGGAAGGCTAATTTGACATGTCATTTTGACATGTAAATGTTTTGCAAATTAGGTCACGTGACTTATTACGGCCAAAAAGTCTTTAGAAATCTTTAAGCAAAACTGGCACCAGTTTATACCAATAGTCATCTATTTTTACTGCTCTTAAATGCTTCTCAAAGTAAGCAACAAAGGTTCTGTGCCCGGACCTTTTGAAATATTTTATTAATTTTGAAAATGAACGACATTTTCTACTAGTGCCCAGTCCCCTCGAACAAGTAATTTAATTTTTCAGGCTTTTATTTTGATTATCTTAAAAAGTCCGGGCACAGAAATGATGTACCTAATAGGCTTAACATTATAATCCCAAAGGCAGCTTCCGGAAAATAAGTAAAACTGGTGCCATTTTGCTTAAAAGAATTTTGAGCTAAAAATAGCCCTGTCTGGTCACGTGATTTAATTTGCATACGTCATGGATGTCAATATGACAAGTTTGTCAAACTTATGAATCTATCAAAGTTTTACGTTTGTATAACTTAATCCTCAGAAGATAGACCACCCCCTCACTTTTTGGGCGAAATAACTGGCGGCCCACGCCTTAATTTTCTTGAGGTGCTGCTGGCGCGACTGTTTCTTCAGGCACCGTCTCGAGTGGTTCAGCCATCATGTGTATATATGTTTTTTTTTTTATTTCAAACCTTCGTGGTTTCTGTCAGGTTTCTGCCAGGTTCCTGCCAGGTTCCTGCCGGGTTCCTGCCAGGTTCCTGCCAGGTTCCTGCCAGGTTCCTGCCAGGTTCCGCCAGGTTCCGCCAGGTTCCTGCCAGATTATGTGTCATCAAAACATGTGTCAACTTCATAAAAGCCCTCGAGTGGGTAAACTTCCCAATCTCTGCTTGGGTGTACAGGCGGAGAAGGTTGAGGGGGCAACTCTTCTGGTTCCTTTTTGAAGTAGATGTGTTTTGTAGTGATCAAAACAGCATTGGTCAAGGCCAAGAATCGCCCACAACGCAGTGCAATGTTTCCAGCAAGAGATGAAAGTTCATGGTTAATCATGTAGTCATTTTTGAGTTCTTTCTGCAGGGCCTCCACATCGTCAATCTTAACAACCATGCCGGCGCCTTTGGTTGCGAACATTATAACGATGTCAATCAGAGACTCGGTCGTCTTGTTGCCGACATAGGCTTCATACCTTTTGTAGTACTTTTCAACCTCTTTATCCGTCAGGCGCTTCACCTGCTCGTGTGTGAGCTGGGCACCGATGGCCTCTTTTGATTTGCCGGTTGAAACAAGGACTGCCAGTTTCTCGCGTTGAGCTGGAGTGTCATTACCTGTTAAGACTTCAGGAATCGCTGATGGCAAGGAGCTATCAGGGGTTGCCTCTAGCATCTGCATGATTTCATTATCAAATGCGGCCACGTCGTCTGGGTAGTTTGTTGCCATTGCGTATATATTATGTATTTATTTTTCAATTATTCTCTTGATGTCAGGCAAAAGACTTTCAACCTCACGTATAAGCGCGGTCATGGTGGCTGGGCACACAGTGACTTTCAAAGGATAGCGGTTAAGAAGCATGAGACGCAGATCGTCCGCGTCAGCGGTTTTGATTATCTGTATTTACATCTCCTCCGTATGACTCTGCAATTCACCCAGAAGTTGTGAAAAGACCGTGAGCTTGTGGATACTGGTTGAGGTGTTCATGGTTCAGCGTATATATATGTTTTCACATTTTCAATTCTATCCCATATGGGTGCCGCAGAGAGAAGACTAGGTGAGAAAACTTGTGTCCCTTTAATTTTGCAATCAACTCTTTGTACTCTTGATGTTCAAGCTCACCGGCATAGTCGTCGAAGATGGCCTTCGTTGTTTTGCTTGATGGGGTGTAAAAAAGCACAATCGCTGCAACGTTTTCCCTAAATGGTTTCGCAATGCTGGTTAACTGTTGGGTTAGCACCCACACTGACAAGCCGTTGTGGCGAGCACTGAACCCTAGTTTCACAAGTTGACTCGTGCGACCTTTCACATCCTTCGAAGCAGCACAGTCATCGAGCACAAAGAGCGTGTTTGTCCCGTCGAAGAAATAACTGGCTAAAGTTAACCATGTTTCAAGCTCATGCTGCTGACAGTTTATCACGAAAATGCGTGGCTCCTGGTCCACGAAACCGTCGTAGGTCTTGTTGTGGACAAATGTTGGGCAGAAGAGAACAATATAGTCAAACTTGCCCCTGAAGGTGCCACGCAGCTGATTCAGAAGATATTGTCTTTTGCTAGAATTAGTCGGCCCGATAATTAGGGCATTGAATGGCAGCTTTCGTGGGTCCATCTATATTTTTTGTGTGTTTAGTACTGAACCGCCTGCAGCTGCCTGTCCATGATGTTCATCTGTGAGTCGCTGATGGTGTAGATGTGGCAGTGCACGTTTCCCGAGCCGGAGGTTGTCCTTTCGAGCTCAAGATGTACGCCGTCCTTTGTGTTGACGAGGCGTTGGCCGTTGCCATGTAGGGTTGTATCAGCCATTGATCTAAGGTCGATAAGGAGCCCGAACTTGTTGCCAGTGAGATATTTTGTTAGATTCATGTTGGGCCTGCCATCACCCCTCTTTTTGAAGAGGCGACTGACCTCGCGGCACATGTCGGTCCCGTTGATGCCTTCGTTGTAAATCCTGTTGGGAGAGCCGTTTATGGTGACATTAACTTTGGTGATGTCTGGGTTGAAGTATTTTTCTGAGTCCCTGGCTCCTGCTGTGTAGGGTTCGATGAATAGCAGAAGGATGGCTTTCAGTGACCTGCGCTGTGGGTTCACCCTGAGATTCAGCCGTGCGTCTGAACCCTTCGAGAAGGGGACCACTTCCTCTCGCATGATATGGTCGTAGGCAAACTCCTTTCCGCTAGAGTATACACTTGTTGCCTCGTCAGCCAGCTGCTTACTTCGGATTGTCTCGTACTCAAGCTGGATATTTGTCAACTTGTAGACAAGCTTGCTTGTATCCGAACCCTTGACAACTTGAGAAGCCTGGGCGAGCGTTATCTCGAATGTCAAATCGTTGTAGAGTGCCTGTGGGTACATGACGCCGTGGTCTGTTATAATCTGGTGGTCAAGGTTGATGCGGTATTTGTTTTTGTAAATGGTCTCCAGCTTGTTTTCCGCATCCACGCCAGAGGCCTTCTTGTCGCCGGCACTAGAGCGAATCTTGCTCAAGTCTACACTCTGGATGCCCTCGGGGAGCATGTTGTCTCTCTTGTCAACAGAAAGGAAAAGGTCCTCAAAGATTTTGTAAATATCGTACCCAACGGTGTCCTGGACAGTGGTGGCGGCAAACTTGACAACAAGCCTGTCAACTAGTGCTCTGGAGACATTTTGTACAAGATAGTTGTTTGCGTGGCCGCCGGCAAGGTCGATGTTAAAGAGCAAGGCAAGCGAGCCCGACACGATAACCTCATGTTCGTTGAGCTTGGGCACCGTAACGTACAGGGTCTCGCCGGGATTGGCTGAAGTGCATTCAAAGGTGATGCGCTTTACGGTGCGCTCTGCTTTCATTGCACCAGAAGTCTTCTCTGCGTTCGTTGGGAGGAGGTTTGGTTGCACGGCCATAGCCAGAGTATATATATATATATATATATATATATATATATATATATATATATATATATATATATATAAATTTATATTTATATTTATATACATCATGGCAGAAGGTGGATATGATATACCTGGCGAGAACGACAATCCTTGGGAAGACTGGGGGATTGACCACGATGATGACGACGAAGAAGAAGAAGTTGACACAACAACCCCCTTTCAACCGGGAGCTGCATCCACCCCATACCCTCCTGGTGAAGAGCAGATTGAAATGCACACACTGCCTCGCGAACAGAGTGGCTTT
This sequence comes from Cladopsammia gracilis, assembly GCA_022457155.1. Lineage (NCBI taxonomy): Eukaryota > Metazoa > Cnidaria > Anthozoa > Scleractinia > Dendrophylliidae > Cladopsammia > Cladopsammia gracilis. The sequence continues at coordinate 2,953,566 of JAJGOT010000018.1, forward strand.
GATTCTGAAGCCATCCCTCTGCTTCCTGACTTCTTAGATGCAACGGAAAAAGCAACTAGGGTCGATGCAGCTATTGACTGGCTTAAAAGGCGCTTCCGAGAGTAGACCTCAGACGATTAGGCCCTATTGGTTTCGGTAAAAAACCAGGAAACGAAAGCAAAATAGTCTCCTTTGGGGCAAGAGGCGGTGAAACTCCCGTTTTCAAGCAGGATGGTTCAGGGCTTCTTAAATCATTTACAGACCAGTTCAAAGGGACTCTTGGGCCAAGCGCTGAAGAGATCATCGTTGAAGACAGAACATCAATAAGAGAAGAAAGACAAAGATTGAAGGAGGCAGAAAAACAACTGAAGGAGGCGGAAAGAATTGCTGTTGAACAACAAAAAGCAGCAAGTGAGGTTCAAAATCTCAGGGGAAGAATCGAAGAAACTCAAGCGAAGATTGAAGCTCTGGAGCAGGAACACGGTTCAAACGTTGAGAGTCAAACCGAGCTAGATCGGTTAAAACAACTAAAGAAAAATCTTCAAGGCGATCTTGAAAACCAGAAAAAAGAATTAGGCGCCATTCAAAAAATACAAAAACAACGAGACCAAGAGCAGGCAAAGGTTGACAAACTCAGAACACAACTTTCTGCGAAAACAAAAGAAAGAAATGCTGTCGAAGCAAGACTGAACTCCACCAAGCCGCTGGATGAGTTAAACGAACAAGAGGCCGATCTTGTACGACAAAACGAGGAAGACAGACGCGTGATAGAGGATGAAACACTTCTCCCTCTGACAGAGAAGCTGCAGAAGCCCGAGTTGCTGAGCGAGAAGAAGAACTGGCAAGACTAAGAACACAAGTTCAGGAAAGAGAAGAAGCCTTGCCTCTTCGAGAGCGGGTCAAAAATATCTTCAAGAAATATGGCTGGACCCTTCAAGCAGTTGTTCTGGCTGCAGGTCTAGTCATAGGCGCTGTGACGATTGCTGCAATGAATGGTTTAAAGGCCGGCACTAAGGCTATTGGCAATGGGCTTAAAGAAATAGGAAATAAGGTTGCCTCCATTCTGCCAGGCTTGATCGGCTCGATCGTGAACTTTATCTTCAAAACAGCCGGTCAGGTTATCTCATTCCTTGGCGAGCACGCCTGGCTGCTGATCCTTGCCGTTGTGGGCTTTATGATTGAAAGGATCACCAAGCGCAGGAGATAATTATCTCATCCAGGCAAGAAAGCCTGCTAAAGCAAGCGCACCCACACCAATGAGCGCCTTGTTTACGTGATGCGGCTCGATCTTAGTCTCTTGTGTTGGGGCTGGTGTTGTGACTGGTTCTGGTGTGGGTGTGACCTTTGGTTTTGGCGCTATGCCCTGTGCCTGTGTCGCCTGTTTGTGAATCGGGTTCGATGGGTGGCTGTTTGGTGGATTAATCTTTGTCGGACCACCGTCCATGGGGCGCAAGGATACTTTTTTTGTGGCAAGATTGACATCATTGTTAACACCAAGCTTCATCCCTTGCGTTGCCTGCATAAGATTGTTATTATACCCCACCACGCTCTCTGTGTTGATAACCATGCGTGACGGCATCAGCCAGCTACCAGGGGCCACTACAAAGTTTAGCCACACTTTCGTTGCTTGGATGGTCTGCTGATAATGCTGTACGCTCTTAGATATGTCGTTCAGTCTTATGGCGTCCTCTAAGAGCGTGAGGAATACTCTCTGCGTTTCGAAAGCTCGGCCTCCACTCCCAAGAATGCTGCTGCGAGTGTTTGCTTGTGCACCCAGAATGCAGTACACAAAGGCCTCGATTGACTGATTCATACGCGCGAGCCCTGGCTGTGTTAGCCCTTGTGCATAATTCGGCACAAAGTGCTCAAACTGACTAACAGCGCCTTGGTCGTTACGAACGAAGTATATGCCGTTTGCGCGATAGTTTGGGTCTTTTCTGTCAGTCACGCGCTCGTCATCAAACAGGGCTAGATTGGGATCAGGATAGTTGTAATCAGTAGAACTGGGCCCACCATATGCGACCCAAATGTACACATTGCCAAGCCCGTGATTTTTGCCGTATGTGAAACGGAAGTCAGAATTGGGGTCTACACCGAACTCTTGGCAAATCCTCTTGTATGCGTCGATGTTGAACTTGTTGTCTTTCTGGTTGAATGTGGGGTCGTCTGGCAAAGCACTCACGCTCTGTTCCCCACCCAGCTTGTAGAGTATTCGTCTTGTTGTTAAATAGACGTGAAACCTGTAAAATGACCGGAGCTGCGGGGTTAGGGAGAGAGTAGAGTTCTTATGAAACAGAAGGTCACGCGATATCCCGCAGCCGGTTGTTGCACACCACAGAGCAAAGTTTAGTTGTTGTGGCCAGAAACTCATTTGCGGACCGCCGAGCCACTTTCTCCCATATTTCGCGGTTGTGAACGTAATCTGTGTGTCTCTGAAAATGTTTCTGTGTTTCGTTGTGAAATAATCAGTCGGCGTGACATAGATCTTTTGCGCTTCATCGTTCAAGACAGAGCCAATCATCATGTCTTTATCGATTGAGGTGGAGAATTCAACAGCAGGGATTGGTTTTTGTATGTTTCGGTTTAACGTCAACTGATAGGGGAAACCGCCAATATACTCTAAACCGAGGGCGTCTTTCAGGGCTTGTGTCCAATTCTTGTGTGGCATGTCTGAAGGCATAGCCCAGGAGCCTTGCCCCTCTGAGAAAAGAACTACTGCTGAGGCTTTGTGCTTTTCGTCGAAAGAAACTTCTGTTGTAAATCTTGACATATCAGCGTGCGGGAAACGCCTTTTGAAGTCTGAGATAGCCTTAGCCTTGGCAGCTGTAGAGAGTTTTTCAGCCTCCGGAGAACTCATCCAAGCCAGTTGCGGGTTTACTGTGGGGTGTTTTTTGCTAATATACCTGCTCTGTTGGGGATAGAGGGGATTTTGGGGACGAGGAAAAAACGGGGGCGGAGGTCCGTAATCGTGACCGCCAATGTTCAGACCGAGATTTGAACCGCGTCTGCCAAACATGATTATATAAATATAATTTAAATATATATATATTTATATATACAATCATGGTTGTGTTAACAATCGTCGCACCTTCGAACCCTCACACCATCTACTTTGATCACCCGCTTACGAAACCTAGCTATATCCGGCTCGTCTCTTGTTCAATTTTCAATTCGTGGCATAATTTGAAAGAAAATGCAACTATTTCAACAACAATAAATGACTCCAATGGATCAACTCCAACCGTGACCTTACTTCCAGGGCATTACACCATTGATAGCCTAGCGAAAGAATTTAACGACTTAGCCACGCATAGAAGAAAAATACAATTATCAACTACTATAAATACACCAGTCGGCTCGATGGTCATTCACAATGGAAGTAATGTAAAGTTTAGCGACAATCTGGCAAATTTACTTGACATAAGAGCTGTATTGTTGCTAGTAACATACGTCAAACGATTAACATCACCAAGAACTTACTTTATCCACTGCGATCTGGTTGATAAAGAACAGAACCTGTTCAACGGGAAGCCCTCAACTGTTTTGGCTAAATTTGATCTTCGCGGAAAACCATATGAGAAAGTTTTCTATGAATCAACACAGCAGAATATCTTGCGTGACGTCTCGTCTGGTGATTATGTAAACAGCATAACACTGTCTGTGAGGGATGAACACAATAACCTTTTTGACTTCAATAACATGCCGCTTGAATTTGAACTTGAGATTAATTAAAAATTATATATATATACAAACGATGAGCTCGGCTAATGTGTTACCATCGGCTCCTGAATACAGCGAAACTCCATTGCTTTACCCAGACTTATCCAACGGTGAAGACTTCAGACTCAAGAAAATCTCTGACTTGCAAAAGGAACTTGAGTCGGAGGCGAATCATTACAGGCAAGTTGCTAAGAAATACAAGCGAACACACACCATTGTTCACGGAACCGCAGTAAGTTTTGGTTTCATTTCTACAGGCTTGTCTTCAGCCACAATCGTCACAGCCCTGACAGGAGCCGGGCTCATAGCCAGCCCTGTCATTGGGGGTGTTGCTGTTATTACAAGTTTTTCAGCGGCCGGCATCACTTTGTTTAGCAGGCGGCTTGAGAGAAAAATTACTAAACACGAAAAAATATACACACTCGCCCTTGCAAAACGAAAATCTGTCTTTGAGTTGGTTTCAAAAGCTCTAACTGACAAGAGAATCAGTGATTCAGAGTTCAAAATAATCCTCCGTGAAGTTGAGAGCTATTATGAACTTAAGAACGAAATACGCTCTGGTGAAGCAAAGGCCGCCAACAAAGTAAACAAGCAAACTCAAACGCCAGATCTTGAAAAACTCAGAGGCGAGCTTCGCAAAGAAGTCAAAGCAGAATTTCAAAAAAAACTCAATCGTCTTACCGCTGTGTCCAAGTCAGATTTGAAAGACTAAATTCGGGTTTCTCGCTTTATCTAACAAAAGAACGCAATTGTGTGACAAAGCGTGACACATGACGTGACATTGTGCGTGACTGTCACGCGTGACATTGCGTGACACATAACGAAAAGGGACAAAACCCTAGTCAGGGGGTGCTCTGGCGGCTGTTTCGTTTTGCCTAGCCTAGGCTAGGACTTAACTCCTGACAAAGGAGTTGTCATTTTCCCATTTAGCCTCTGGGAGCGAGGTCGAGTTCTCCTAGGAGATCTCTGTTCGAGCACCCCCCTGTATCAGTTGGGCCGGGGCTGGTTCACCTGGAGGTCACTAACTGACGCAGCAACCCCACTACCCCTGGTCTGACATCGCATTAGCCGTAAGCAGGATTCAGTGGGGGCCAGCCACACCTCCCTGAGCTATACCGAATTACAGACTTAATATAATATATGGTGCGAAAAGGTCTTTTATATTCGAGCGAATTGCCGTGCTGTCACATGTGGTAACTGATAAAGAACTACGCATGCGCAAATATAGCCGAAAAGTTGTATTTTTCTAAATATGGCCTTTACATAATGGATACCGGAAGTCACGAGATCACCAAATTGAAAAAACAATTATAATGTTTAAGCATGACTGACTTCACCGCACGGCTCAATGAACTTGACAAACAACACAAATTTGCCATCCTTCGCTCGCTATACGGTGGCGATTATAGAAAAGAAATACACCGCTTGCGCCTGCCGGAAAAACGTTGTCATATCTACGAAGATATGGGGTTGGCAGAAATGGGGAAACAATATCTACAAGAACATTATAACGACTTGCAGCGTGAACGTTGGGCCCGAAGATTTCTGTCTTGTTATTCTTGCGGTGGCTCATTTTTGCGAACAATCGATTCTTGTGAACTTTATTGCAAAAAATGCGGTCATGTGGAAGTGCTAGAGGATTATGCTCCGGCATATACAGATCAAAACATTTTTTACAAGCCAAGGCAAAGACAGTCGGCGCGCTGTTATGCGTTTGGGTACGCTTTGAAACGGATTAGCAAGAAGCTTGAATTGACTATAGACCAAATAAATGACACAAAACACATATTCAAACATATACAAGCTCGGCTTCCGAGAATCTCTTATATGTTTGTGATCTACAAAATCCTGGACATTACAACGCCGCTTGAAGACCCGCAACGAGCGATTGTAAATTGCCTGAGACAACAGATGTCAAACAATATGATAATTAAAAACGAACATTTATGGGACAATGCTTTCAAAGATCTGGAGTAAGCGCTTCCGCTTTCTCAATAAGAAAGGCTTCCAACATGGCACTGTCATCGCCGATGTTGTCTTCAAAAGTTTCACCAGGTAAGAGTTGTTTTTGGTTTGATAAATTTTCATGTATTTTTCTGCGAAGCCTTGCCAAGTTCTCGTGAAATCGTTCGACCTTCGGTTGAATACTGTTCAAGAATCCCTCGTGCTTGACAATTTGAAGCTCTGTGACATTCAACAATTTCCATGAAAACAAAGCAACCGGCTTCGGCCCCTCATCTGGAGCAAGGAGAGCCTTTTTCATTCTGAAGTAACGTAAAAACTCTTCATCTACGTATTCTTTGCTGAACGACATTCTGACCGTGCCGTAATAACACCAGAGGTCTTTCTCGGCTAATGAAGACATTATTTGCTCAAATGTCTGAGTTTTTTAAAGAGCGCCAATGTCAATAAGTTCAGTTTGATTGCGTGTAAGCTTTTGTTTAGAAAACAAATAGCAGATGCCCCAGGCAAGCGCTGTGTGACATTTTGTTTTGTAAATACTTCCGCCGTTTAAAAGATTATTATGTTTCAAACTTGGCTCTATCTGTTGTAGAGAACACATTCTGAAGTAAGAATCAACGAAAAGGCCTTTGTTGACCATTTCCCCACTAAACACAAGGCCAGTTTGTAGCTGGGTTGTATAATAGCTAGGCACTCGAGATATAGCTATTTTCCGCTTGAAAGGACATTTGAACTCCAAAAGAATTAAATTATTATCTTTGTCAAGATAATAGCCGTCAGGACTGCATATAATCTTTCGATATAATGAGTGATCTGTTGCTAGATTAAGGGATATACTGTGGGCAAAAACTCGAACACAATGCTTCTGTTCAAAGTATTTACGAGCTAGCGGCTCGAACAAATTGCCCCAGGTACAGGCCGTATTGTTGTGCATGTCGGCTGGCTGTAATTTCTTTAGAAGCAAGCTCTTTGGTGTTTCAAATGGCGAAACTCCGGTCAAGGCTGCAATTTCGGATGCCCCAAGAGTATTTTGTCGATAGCTCACCCAGTCGGCGCTCTTTTGCTTCAGACCAGTGTTCCTAGATTTGAGAAAGTTCAAGAACCCTTGTGTTGTCGTCATCATTGATATACAAAGGGAAAGTGTTTTTTCAATTGGTGATAACAGCGAGTTATGTCTAGCTTGCCGTTGCGGGCTCGGGCAAAAATGCATTTACCCCGGATCAAAATTACACTCTACTTAATCAGTAATCAATGCACGAAGTCGGACAGCCATTTTTTATATGCTTGTAAACCGTTGTCTTAGACAATCTTCGATTGGAGCCGGGACAAAGCTCCTTCGGTCGTGGTTCTGTTCGCAGCTTCTTACAAGCATATTTTTGATGCTCAACAAGCGAATGACCTTGTGTAAAGTTCAAGCCGCAATGTCTACAAGGGTTGTATTCGAACGTCCCTTTGTTCTTTGCATACAAGTCATCACCTTCTTTCAACTCAATTCCCCGCATTTTCAAAAATTCAACAGCAGTCATTGCTTTACTGTGTGCCATTGCGCATATACAAGGGTTTTAGCTTTCTTCAATTGGTTATGTCTAGCTTGCCGTTGTGGAGCCTCTTACAGAGTTTGAGGGAGGGGGTCTCAGAGTAGTTGGTGGGGAGCACGTTTGGTGGCTTATTTAGGGCTCTGAAAAACGGTATTTGACTGCCTCCCCACCAACTACTAATTTAAATCTAAAATTTCCTATTTGGAACGGGGAAAACCAAACAATAATTTATTTTAGATATGTCTTTTAAATTGTCTAACTGCTTTTTTTGCCCGGTTCTTGTTAGATTGTCGAGTTTAACTCAAGATTAAGTTTAGTAAAAACGACATCGTAATAAAGAACACAGTTTTACTCGCAAACAGCATAAATTAACATTCCAACGTGATAACACCAACACTGTTCCAATCTGATATTAAATTAGATTGTTGCTCGTGGCAAAACATATCTTCATAAGAAGCTTGCCCGGAAGAAGTAACGAATCTGCTTTCCAAACTTATTTGTTACCAGTTTTATAACCAGTCATATTTTAAGATAAACTAGCATAACTTCAATTTTGCAAAATATTGAAACGCTGATCAAATATATTCTGAAAAAAATTTGCGGTTAAATAAACAAAACAAGCTTACCTCATCTGGATTAGCGAGCATCCTATTCTTCGAGAAAATCGGGTAGATACCTTTGCAAATTCACAAGTCGAGAAAATAGTCAATGAGAAGTAAAGCATTTTGGCATTGTTTCCGCAAATGTACATTACTGTACAGCACTGCATGAACTTTGCCAATATGATAGTACAACGACTACGACTTCCACGCCCAACATCCCCTTTTAATGTTGAAATCTAACTCGGAATATTTCATTTAGAAGTGAAACATTTTGCTCTCATTGGAGAATTCTTGGATGAAAGTGAAGCTTCCAATTGTTTTTAAAGCGTCGCCGCTTGTTGATTGCATGCATACGCTTTATCCGCTGACCATTATTTGGTATCGAGGGCAATAAGGAATTAATGAAAATATTTGAAACCAATAACTTTATAGAGATTTACCGTTAGTAAGTCATCTTTCGACAAAAAATATGGCTTTAAGTTGTAGCTTTAACCAAATTATTCAGTCGGATTGCTGTGTTCAAGCATTCCTCAAAGTAAAGCAAATGTGCAAAAGGGACATTCAAGGTCACAAGAAGTTTATTCAACTAAGCCACTCAAAAGTAACAACAGAAGCCGAACTAATTCTGGCTAGGACAGGTCAGTTTCTATGGATTAGTTGCTTTCCTTTTTCGCCATTTTCAGGTTTAAATTATAAGTCAACTGTGCAAGTAATTTACAACAATGAAAATCATTTGACTTAAAGGAATGTTTGACTTTGCACTGGAAGCTTTGAGTACATTCTTTGTGTGTGCGCGTCACCGGCATTTGTTGGGCATCGGCTGGATGGGAAGAAGCAAGTACTGTAACAATCACGAGGGAAAGCCACCCATCGGTGACCGAAAAATCGACAAAGGACATTCTCGTCAAATCCATTTCATGTCTTCAAAGCTAGTTCCTGTTGGAGCAGATGTGTTACTTGCCCTTTTCGCGTGCAAGACAGGAAAAGGGGAACCTTTAAAAGGCCGGTACACACTAGGGGACATTTTGTGGGGATATGAAGCAGGGACATGTTGCAGCGACAGTTTTTCTCGTGTGACATCCCCGTTTTTGCGAAAATGTTCTGTTGTGGGGACAAAATTGTGTCCCCGCAACATGTTGCATGACATTCAGCTGGTTTGAATTCGTGTGTCATGAAGCGGGAACAAAATGACCCCCATTTCGATGTCGCATCGTGCGCACCGCTCTTGCAAACTGTCCCCGCCACAAAAACGCGCCATTGATTATCCCATGAGCCTTCAGTAGCAGGCGCCCTCAGTGACGTTTGTGATTTTATACCTCAATCCGCTTTGTGTGCACCAGCTTTTCCTTCTGTCCCTGTACAATGCGCCTATGCTGTGCACACGAAGAGGCCTGTTCCCGCTTTATGTTCCCGCAACATGTCCCCTAGTGTGTGCAGTAATGTAATGGAATAATCAATGGCGCGATTTTATTGGTTCAGTTCTATTTTCTAGCGGGAAGTCCGGGGACAGTTTGCAAGAGCTGTGCACACGATGCGACATCGAAATGGGGGTCATTTTGTCCCCGCTTCATGACGCACGAATTCAAACCAGCTGAATTTCATGCAACATGCTGCGGGGACAAAATTGTGTCCTCACAACAGAACGTTTTCGCAAAACAGGGATGTCACACGAGGAAAACTGTCGCTGCAACATGTCCCCGCTTCATGTCCCCTCAACATGTCCCCTAATGTGTGCCGGCGCTAATAGTAATTAGTGATTTTTAGGGATCAGCGGTAGTCCATTCTTCTGTCGCTGAAGTAAAGGTTCAGTTGTTTTAACCCTCGAACGTACACGCAAACGTATACCCCCACCGTGGTACAAGGGGGGGGGAGGTTGTTGCACCCCCCCCCCCCGCTTTGGTTTTTGCGATGTTGCAATATTTCGGAAATATTTTACATCTAATAGATAGCCCGCGATGTGCTCTACAAGAAAAGGTAAATATTATGGGTTGTGACGTTGCTGGGGTCCGCGACGTCATCCAAAATGGCCGCCAAGACGGCCTTCATCTTGGATTTTACTAAAAATTCAAATTTATCGGGAAAACGTGGAAATTGCAAATATTGTTGGCTAGAGATTCAAAATAACATACAATTAAACATTTTAATGCGTTTGGTAGCATTTTATATGTTTTTTCACTGAAAAAAGGTGAAAAATACGAATTTTTGTTCAAAAATGGCTTGACCACATGTTACTTATGACGTCATATCTCGTTCCCCCCCCCCCGCCCCCCGTACGTCCGAGGGTTAAGGGATGGACCATTAGAAAGTGATGGGCGGGGGGGGGGGGGGGGGGGTGGGAACTTTGGGAGAGGCAAGAAATTTTTTTTGTCCACCTAAGGTGGAAATCTTTTTTTTTTTTTCACTCGATGGCTGGAATATTTTTTTTAATAGTTTATTTTTTAATTGTCCTTGGGCAGATTTTTTTTGCGATAATGCGTGGGAATTTTTTCCTTAATAATTTAATGGGAAACATTTTTTTTTTGCTTTTGCCCCCCCCCCCCCCCATCACTTTTCTAAAGCCCGGTTTCCATATGATCGCTGCGATCGCTGCGATCGCTGTGATTCTATCTCAGCGATCGTAGCGATCGTAGCGATCATATGGAAACCACTCTCCAGCGATCGCAGCGATCGCAGCGATCGCAGCGACAGCAAAAATACCAAGATGCACTGCGTACGCCCACTCAAAGGGTGCGATTTGGACCTTTTTATGGAAGAAGTGCAAAGATACGACTGTCTTTATATCAAATTTTAAAAACAATTCACAGCCGCTGTGTTGAATTTCAAGAATGAGGCGAAGTGATATTGTCAGACCCAGGTCCCCTCGATCTTCATTCACTTTATCAGCGATCGTAGCGATCGCAGCGATCATATGGAAACCATCAATGGCTGCGATCGCTGAACTATTTTTTTCAGCGATCGCAGCGATCGCAACGATCGTAGCGATCGTAGCGATCATATGGAAACCGGGCTTTATGGTTCATCCCTAAATAAATGTTACGGAAACTTTCGACTGGGCTAACTGGTACTGGATTATTGTTGGTCACTGCTTTTGCAATAAGGAAGTAGAGTAGTATTATAAGTCACGCTAACATTGACGCGCATATTATTTCATTATTATTATTAATATAATTATTATTATTTATTATTTAATTATTTTTTGCCCATATATATATTGATTCTAGTAATCTGAACGTCCTTGACAAACAATCACAGGCTTCATTCTTTTGTCGAAATTTAACGTCTGATTTCATCATCTTTTTTAAGCTTATAAACTATTCTATTTTCGACAGATCAAGGCAAAGTAAAGATTCGTTCTTTTTTCCCGGCAATCTGCTTATAAAGAGATGCTTTCCAGTTAAAATTTTGCCACGAGCTTGCAACAATCTAATAATCAGAATGAAACAGTGTTATCACGTTGGAATGTTAATTTATGCTGTTTGCGAGAAAAGCTGTGTTGTTTATTACGATGTCGTTTAACTCGACAATCTAACAAGAACCGGGTAACAAATAGCACTGAGTTAGACAATTTAAAAGACGTATTTAAAATAAAGTATTGTTTGGTTTTCCCCGTTTCAAATAGAAAATTTTAGATTTAAATTTCCTGTGGATAACTAAAAATATTCATCAGCAAAAGCCCGTGCGTCGGCGTCACGCCATGGTCACGCAGTTTCTTAGTCTATTTCTACCGGTTCACCTTCACCGTTTTCAGTCCAAGATAATAATTAGTCGTTTTAATTTCTTGTCTTTCACTTGTGGATTAAAAAAAAAAAGGAAATCGGTAAAATGAGTGTAAGATTATAATCTATATTGTTGAACTTTTTCCTTCTCATAAGAATAGAATCGCGTATAATTCGTCGGAGAAGGAATGGGAAAAGGATAGCGGCTGCTCTTTAAAAACCAATTTCAGCAAAATTCAAAGCTGGAAATTATTTCTAGCCATATAAATGTACTTTTCTAACCTTAATGGTATTTTAATACAGTAATAATTTGAGTTTCCAGTTTCAAAGCTGATTTTATGTGACCCATTTGTCGGTGAGCAAATATGGCCATTTCAGTAAATTGTCAATTTTTGACAATCTCGAACAAAACTTAAAAGTGATTTGCCCGCAGAAGTTTTTCGATATTTTGAAAATACAATACCCTGACTATATTTAGGAATATGAAAGGTTAAAAAATTTTGACCACTTTGGCCGAAAACATCAACTGAAATTGGATAATTTTGGTAATTTTTCAGCACCACCAAACCACCCTCTTTGTTTAAAACTATTTCTCAGCTGTTAAGCAAAATCAGAGAATAATGTTGTTATATTTTAAAAGGAGAAGGGTTGCCTAGCAAAGAAATGTTATTACATTTAAACATTCTGCTGCTTTTGTTATGACCAGGGACCTGCAAAGTTGGTTAATTTTAGAAAATTCAATGGCCAAAACCGGCTCCCTGGGGGGTCAAAATTTAATTAGCTGTCACGTGATCATATGAGTTTAAAAGACAAAATAATATCGATTTGATTACTTGCTCAAGACTATCTTTCACCACACCAAGTTTGAGGTAGGGTTGTTTCTGGCCATTTCCAAAAATCCTTGACTCATTCGTGGACTGGCTCTTAATTAAGGTTAATTAACGGTAATTTTCGGAAATGTGGAATATGAAATGTCAAAATCCAGGATGGCGGATCGAAGTTTTACTAAAGGTCGTTTCTCTCTATAATATTAGTATTGGTTCATATTTTGGATTGTAAAACATTTGCCCACAATAAACTAAGCTTTAGCAGTTCATTTGCTTTATTTTTCGGTGTTTTTTACCGAAATAAACACGTTTGGACTAATTCAAGATGGCGGATCCAAGATGGCGGACAATAAAATGGGAAATTTATTTCTAGTATATTACGTGTCTGTGTAATTCTATTATCTCTAAACATTTATTGTCAAAATATCATAAAAAATGACCTTTTCACTTGAGAAAGCTTTTTTAATTCATTACGTACATGAAAAGCCATAATTTGCAAAGTTAACTCTTCCAGTTTTTTAAGAAAATGTACACATCACTTCTATGACGTCACATGCTGTTACCATTGTAACAAAGTCTACGAATTCATTAACTTTTACTCCTGCATCAATATGTAAACGTTTGGTATGGACACTACAGTTTGTTTCAGAGATATGCCTTATAGAACGTTTCAGTTGGTTATTTCATTGTATATGACGTCAAAATGACGTCACTGTTATTGATAACAACACCAACATTGTAAGTAAACATAACACTTTTATCAAATAGGTAGCTGTTAAAGTCTTGTTGTTATATGTTCAAAATTGAGAAAATATTGATGAAAGACTGTTTTAGCCAGTAAAATCGACTATATGACGTCATAATGACGTCACGTTACGTCATTATGACACCAAAGTATCTGCAGTTACTAGCATTCATGACAACATTATCCAGTAAAAATTGGGTGGTCATAGCATAAGCGGTTTCAAAGTTACATGGGGGGGGGGGGCTTCTGGAGCCCTCCCCCGGTCCCAGCCGGTCATAAAAAGCCCGGTCTTGATAGGGTTAAAACATGGCGAAGAAATTTTTGCACTAGAGTTTGCTGTACACTCTACGACGCCGTATATCTATGAACCATGTGCTGGTCTTCTACAGAAGCGACACTGATGGACTTTTCAATATCTTACAAAACATTGAAGAGGAATTTTTCAACGAGAACATTTCCAAAACGTTCAAGCCAGGACTGACTGCAGCCTGCGGGCAGACGTCTCCTATTGCACACCATTTATTTGTGAAGCTTACAAAACGATTTGTTGTTACTGCCAATCCTCTCTCAACCTGTGAAACCTCGAAGGGCTACTTAAAAGAAAAAAAAAAAAAAAAAAAAAAAGAACAACACCGTTTGGGAGTAATTGTGCTAGATCGTCAACTTCTCCTGTGAAATGAATTATTTTGGATTAACGTGTTTTGAGCTTCCAATGGTCCATTGACCGGAAATTGCAGGTGCAATCAGTGGCTGATTTTACAGACTATTTATTAATACAATGCAATATTACTGACACAATGACTTCTTATCATCAGTGTTTGATACTATAATATCATGAAAGAACAATCTACTCTAGCTCGAAGAATATAAATCTAGGTAGTTCTAGAAAATAGAAGGACAAAGGCGCTATTAATAAGAGGACAGCAGAATCACTACAAGAAAACAATTTACTTGTAGATCCAATGTAAAATTCCCGCGCGAAGAAAAACATTCGCCGAAAACGGAATTTCGCAGTCCTACTTTGTTACAAATTATAAATTTCTGTATCACTGAGCCTAAAAAAAGCCGGGGAAAGGAGCTAGGCAATGAATCTTCAAAACATTATCACAGTACAGCGAGAGATCCCGGCGAGACATTAGTTGAAGATCATTTGACAGCACGAGTCGGTCCATAGGTAGCCCAAGCTCAAGTGATGTTTACAGGTAACTGTTGCGTAATAGCGAATTTATAAGGATTTGTATGGGGAAAATTCACTTCGAATTTGGGCGTAAAATTAGGAAAGATATTTGAATAAAACTGGCTCACCTGAACTTATTTGTGTGTTTACTAGTGTCTTGAGTGGTTTTGGGGTCGATTCGAAGCGATTCCAGCGAGTTTTAGTTCAACTGTCTCTAAAAGAGAGACAAGGTAAGGTACTCCGCCCAACGAGCCGATCGGATCCACCAAAGGAAATCGGCCCTAAATTCGCTCCATCGCCTCCAGTCGCCTCGAAATTCCACGTAGACCATAGTCGATAGTTCTGCTTTTCATTCGTGATCTTCATCAGAGTCGCATATACACTGAGAGAGAATTAAAGGCCGCTAACCTCTGCAAACTTTCCCGTTTTGAGCCATCGGAATCCGCTTTGTCAAGACTAACCAAACCGTTGGAAGATAGCTTAGCGACCCGGTCAAAGACTCAAATTACTCACAATCCGGGTAGGTGACGGGCCATTTCTAACTTTGACAATCAAATACCTTCGGCACCGTCACCCACCCGGAGTGTGAGTAAATTGAAAATGACAACTTTAGACAGGTAGGGATTATTGGGTGCGAAAAGGAATGTGTGAAAGTTAATTAATTGTGGGCGGCACGGTGGTCTAGTGGTTAGCGCGTCGGACTTTCAACCTGAAGGTCGGTGGTTCGAAGCCTGGCCTCTGCCGTCGTGTTGTTTCCTTAGACAAGAAACTTTACTCCACACTGTCTCTCTCCACCCAGATGTATAAATGGGTACCGGCGACAAAATGCTGGGGGTAACCCTGCGACGGACTAGCATCCCATCCAGGGGAGAGTAGCAATATTCCTAGTTGCTTCACGCTACAGAAACCGGGTTAAGCTCCGGCCGTGTGGGCCATCGTGGCTCGTGTGTAACTTTACCTTTTACCGTCACCCACCCGGAGTGTGAGTAATTTGAAACGACAACTTTAGACAGGTAGGGATTCTTGGATGCGAAAAGGAAACGCGTGAATTTCCAAGGCGAATATGGACCCCTAATTCGCGCCATAAAATCAATCATCTCAGCTTGGCATGGTGTCCGGAATTTATGAATAATTCCAGAAAAATTCATAAGCACACAAGCATATCACGGACGTCAAATTGATCACTTAGACGAGGCATTATACCTGGTAACCATTGTCATTCTGAAAAGCCCGGGAAGAGATTTGATTTATTTCCTGGGGGAAAGTGGGGTTGAGAATGATGTAAAAAGACCACACGTAATCTTTATATAAAGATCACACGTAATCCTATTTAAATAGTTACATAAATATTAATATGGGACAGCACACTGGACACTGTTAAGATTGCAAAGAGGTTTGCTTGTACCGGCGAACTACGCAATGGATATTTCGGGAAATTTGAGAAGGGGTATGCGCTTGGCTTGGTGTACGATAGGCCAACTCTGCACCATCCCCCGACCCCCCGGCCCCACACACACACACACGTTCCAAAACGACCCACCGCCTATGATTCTATTTGGAAACTTCTCTAAATTGCCAGGTAAGCGAGTGACTCGGAGATGCAAGCGGCTTATATATTTCTACTCGTTCTCTGCCACTGAAATACAATTGTCAGACGTTTCATCCGCTGTACCTATCAACTTTGGTATAACATTTTTCGAACTTTAACATCAAAACGTTTAACAGGATCCGGAGCCGTGATGTTCATTTCGTCGAGGATATGCGTTGTATGGTTATCAGTGTACTTATTTTTCTTGTATACTAATTTCCTCGTTGCACAAAAGCGCATTTGTTTTACATGTATCTCTGTAGGGACACGCTTTTCGTGGAATGATTTTGAAGTTGTCCAAAAAACTCTCAGTGCGTATTTTATCTGGTTTAAAAATTTACTGCTCATTTTTTAGACAGTATTTAATGCGTCTTTTTCAAAACCTGGTGCATACTATTTAAACGCTAAGGCCAGCTAATTAGATGACCATTGCTGAAACATAATGGCATACAAATAGTCAAATAGTATATGAAATGGCCTGTCCGGTCTGTCAGTTCGGACACTTGGTAAGCGCCCTAAGTTAAATAAACCAATACAAAAGTCAACGTGTATAAATAAGTTTAATAAACAGTCATGCATTTAAAGTATAAAACAAACTAGCTGATATTAACAAAAAAGCGACGAAAACCGTTTTGTATTCTCCAAACAATACATTATGCCATACCACGAGTTTCGCCTTCCATTAACGAACTAAGACGTCGTTTTAACTTGGCATAAATCAGTTATATAAATAAATTGCAAAATCAACTTACAAAAGTACGAAGAGTAATGGTAATAACTAACGTAACAGTCCTGCAAAACAGTGGCTTGTCCAAAACCTACCAAATTCGCTCATAATAATAAAAAAATCCTAAACAAAAAATAATCACATTTCTGTCACAACTAAAGCCGACTGACAAAACTGGTGGTACTACAATAGATAACAAAGTCATAAAGGTGGCTCGACCTGGTTTTTTGTCGACATTACATACCAACTTTGAGCGGCTGACACTCAAAATGTCTGAGCTCGGTCAGACAAGCTGCTTCACACATATTCTAGAGATGAAATCAACTTTCCAAAAACAGCAGATTTGATTGACATCGGTATTACCATAACAACGATCTGATGACGTCATGGTTTTTGCATGTTAGTAATTTTCTCAACATCTAGACCTAAACTTTTTAAACGACTGTATGAGAGCGTTTTTGAATAAAATTGGGTTGAATATTTGCCATAAAAAATTTAAAGATTTACATTACTTTATGTTAATTCGTCGATACCAGAACGTTTTCCTGACAAATTGAAACAATATTTTCACCATATATTATTCATGTGTTATAAAACAGTTTAGGTCTAGATGTTGAGAAAATTTCTAATATGTAAAAAAACCATGACGTCATCAGATCGTTGTTATGATAACACCGGCGTTAATCAAATCTGCTTTTTTGAAAAGTTCATTTCACCTCTAGTATATGCGTGAAGCAGCTTTCGTGACAGAACTCAGATAGTGAAGTATCAGCCGTTCAAAGTTAGGATGTTGTGTCGCCAAAATCACCAGTCAAGCCACCTGAAGTAAAACACCAACAAGACTCTATTATTATGCCCGGGAGAGGATAAGAATATCATCATAGTCATCATTTCCTTATATTGAAAGCATACTACTCATGCCTCAGCGTTGCAGCCTACTTCTTCATACACCTCTTCGCCTTTGCATGTGTTTCCTTGGCTTAAACTCACGTTGTAATAGCCGATAGATGTATTTTTGCATTGCAGTGACTGATACTCAAGTGGGGCACTGGACTGCTCTCCTGGAGGCCTGGGGTGAAGCTCCATATATAAACCCGGCTCTGACGCGTGCTGGCCATGTGTTGTATGACGCTGACCATCTCTATCGGAGGTAGGCCGGTCTGGAGTATCTGCTTTGTCAGGATGTTTTCGTCTTAGTCGTCATATTAACAAGCCAATTACAAGAAACAGCAGGACAACAACACAGATAAAGCGATGACAGCAATTCTGTAAATGCTGTGTTGTTCTATTAAAAAGAAACAGTTTAAAATCATTCTTATTGCCGCTACAGGAACTTTGCATTTAAAGAGCCCTACTCAGTTTTAGGCCTTTCGATGTTGTGTTTTTGTTTCATTTCAGTGAGATAGTTTTGATCGTTTGGGCATCTCAAGAATTAAAACAAAATACACCAAAACCTGTAGGAGCAATAATTATTGTAATAAGTAAAGGGCTTCAATGCAACCGTATTTATCACTCTTAAAAATTTATTGATCGTAAATAATAGGCTTACAATTTGTTTCTCTTTCTGCAGAAGGGAATTTGAGCCACCTCCACAAAATAGAATTCTGGAATATCTTAAGAGATTACTTAAAAATAGTGTATCTCGGCTAACAAACTGTTGATTCGTTTATCGTACTGGTTAGCCTGTTATCCTGGAAACTGTCACTGGAAAAACCGATAAGCGAACATCGACTTAAAGCATTTTAATGTGTGGGAAACAAAATCTCAATTTTCTTGTCTTGATAAACAGTCCGGTCTTAATTTGTTTGAGATATTATTATTTGAGCCCTGGCCTATCCGAAACGTAATCCACACAAGCCTATGCTAAAGTTACCATTATTGAAGTGATTTACTGGAATAACGATAACTATAGTGAGAAATATATAGTGGTAATTTGTGTTAAAGGTCATCTGTGTCAACAATACTCACTATCATCCTTTTCGGTCTTTTTAGCAACAACATCTGATAAAACGAAAAAAAAAAAGACATGAAGCCATTGAGAGAGGAATCACTTGAAGATTTGTATAGGTAATACAATGGTTTCTGGTGGTTTTTGGGATAAAAACCTCGAGTAATATTTGAAAATTGTCCAAAAATATCACGAGCCGTTTCGGCTGAAGTGTCAACAATACTCACTATCATCCTTTTCGGTCTTTTTGGCAACAGCATCTGATAAAACCGAAAACAAAAATTAAAACATTAAGAGAGGACTCACTTTGAAAGATATGTATAGGTAATATCATGGTTTCTAGGGGTAATTGGGATACAAACCTAGAGTAATATTTTAAAATTGTCCCGAAATATCACGAGCCGCTTCGGCGAGTGTTACTTGGAACAATTCTGAAATATTGCAAGAGGTATTTATCCCAAGTTCCCCATAGGAACCATTATATTATTTGTTTATACTACAAGGCTGAGAAATTTTGCTTTATCTAACGCTCACACGTATGTGTAGTGTACTTGTTTTCAATTCAGTGACCAGTCCTCCCCCATGTTATCTTTATGTCCCAATGCATGATGGGACACTTGTGAAGATGGCTGCGAGCTGGCTCCATTGAAGTGTATTTGTTGAAGTTCAATCTGTTAAATTCATCGTGTATTCCGGCCATCGGCGAATACAACAGTATGATAAACGATCCGGGACCAAAGATTAGTTTAAAATAATTTTCTTAAATATAGCGACAACTCCCCATCTCTGCTTCATCGTTTCATTTTAATAGTAATTAGAAACGTGGGTAACTAATTTCCAAGGCACCAAGGAGCTCTTTAGACCGCAAAAAACCTTCATCTTTGGCGGTCAGAGCTTTTATGTACAGAAAAGATTGTCATGGGGCCATTTTGCTGTACTTGCTCGTGGAGGAAGCGAGCTTTCGATGGAACTTTGAACATTTTTCCACTCTTTTTTTATGTACGATTGTTACTACAAGCAAAGTGTCTGACACCAAGTCGAAGCCTGATTATCGACTTTCTCTTACTCACTTCGGCGAAGAACTTCGGCGAAGAACTTCTCTTTCAACCCAGCTTGATTGCGCAAGGATATAATCGGTCTTAGTACCTTTTTCCGTGTTGTAAATTTCTAAACTTCCTTCAATTATTGTATTTCACTGTCGTTAAATTCAGGAAAACTGTCCGCCATTGTTTCAACAACAAGACAAAGCCGTCTCTCCCGTTGCAATTGTAATTTCTATTTGCAGAAATATCAAATAAGGCTGAAAACAGCTCGTCTCAACCAAGCAGATTTCAGAAATTTCTCAGCCAGTAGAATAATAAATGGAAGACTTGTAGCCACTATAATCATAACTATATCGTGTATAGTAAAAGAGTTCTGAACGTTCCGTTTAAAGGTGTAATAAAAACAAAACCTTACCTTTGAATTCAGTAACGGATATTCTGGCGATTTTGCTTATTTTCCCTTCAAAAACAACCTACAAAAACAACAATAAACACGAGATCTCTGTAACTAGTTCTAATGGATGGTGTTCCGTAGCTCCTCAGACTACGAACTTTAGGCTTCTTTCGGTTGACAGCTTAACCCTCGGACGTACACAAGGGGGTGGCGCGGATGCCACACACCCTTATAGTTTTTAACCGATTTATCAAGAGCTTTTATTGTTAGATCATGCAGTCTTCAGTAGCTGTTCTTTTATCTTTGAGACATATTTCCTAAGGGAGGGGTTGCAGCTACTCCCCTCGCCTCTCCCGCTGTATCATTGTGGGGATATAAGTTTGCTTGTTAGTCCGAGGGTTAAGTCGATAGGAAATACGAAAGGGCAGTTGAAACTATGCGATGTTTTCGTTTGACTTTCGGAATTCGTTTCATGTAGCAAAGTGAATTGAAAAACACCGTGTATCTGAATTTCGATATACATTTTGTAGTTAGAGAAAATTAGGAAACCCACCGAAATATAGTTAGAATCTTCTATAGACTTTTAATTCAAGATGAGATAATATCTAAATAAGTGTATTATCCGGGGATCGGATATCTAGCACACGATCTTGATAATTTGCTGCCTTATTTGAATCCAAACTGCCGCAATCTGCGGCTACTCTTTCATCAAAATAGATAATATTCGTATTCACGGTATTGAACTGAAACTAGCGTGCAGTCGAGGCTCATGCGGGGCAATCTTTTCACATGCAAATATTTTTAATGATCTTCCCCCGCATTAGCCTCGACTGTAAGCTAGTTTCAGTACAATACCGAGAAAACGAATATTGTCTATTGAGTAGGGGAGGTACGCAGCTCTTACCAGGTCTTCTCTGATTGGCTGGGAAAACAATAGAAAAAACAACACAACAATGGACCCCAGCCCGGAAAACAATAGAGCTAAGTGATACCCAGGTTCAATGAAATTAGAAGTTCTAAAGAGCTGCGTGGCTAATGATTGAGTAGAATGTCCTCCAGGGAAGACAATCATAGATAGATGTACTGCACAGGGTGACTTCCAATTAAGTAATGATCCGCATAAGAACTGATAGTGCTGAACGGCAATGCACGATGGAATGCCTACTATTTTCATTATTACAACTAGTGATCAAAACCTAGACTCAAAAACCGCTAAAAAGTTAAGGTCCAAGGTGCATTAAGTCTATTTTTTTAAGGTTTCAAGTAATTTGAGACCCAATCGCACAACATGCAATTTTTAAAAGATATTGTATTTGGGGAACTTCATCAAAGAAGCAAAATTAGTAGCTACTGTCTTCTGCTATTCTGATTGGAATAATTAAGAACGAAAATTTCCTAAAATATATTTGACGCAAATGGATTTTCTGTATTTTTATAATGAAATATAATTATGAACCATCAGCCCCTCCTCTATTTCTATGTGGGAAAGAGCCAATGCCGCAGATCAATGACGTTTACTATAGTTCTTATGTGAAGCATTACTTAATAGTGGTGATCGCCAGAATATGGACTTCAGAAAACCCCATAAGCCTTATTTTTTAGAGCGTTTCGTTCATTTTCACCACTGCGCTGCGTGGTACTAAAACGTTTTGATAACTCGGTTCTCTCGTACCACTGTGATAACCGTCCCAGGACATTTACTTACATTTTTTAGACGGGTTACGGCTCTTTGGTACACAATATATTCTTGTCCTTCCTGAAGTTCTTTGTTTACTTAAACTCCGTACTTTTTTTCATCGCCGATAGTAAATTCCCAGGATGTTTCACGCACTGGATTATTGTTTATCTCCGCAGCAATATTTAAGTTCAAGTTTCCTTGGGAGACGTTCTGTAAATTCTCAGCAATTTCACCTGGTTGGCCTTCAACTTCGCCAGTAACTTTTAGAACTATAACCTGATAAGTACTAAGAAATACGATTGCCTATAATAATAAAATTATTGCTAAAGGAAAGTATTTTGAACGTTGAGGTTCAAATGAGAAAATCAACCGATGAACTAATCATCGCGTAACCAACGGGCCTTGTTCACGATAGCGGCCATGTTGTTTTTTATTATATTATGTATTACACACATGATTTCTGAGGGAGCTGCAAATCAAACTTGGTGGACAATGTAATAAAGCATAAATTCCAATATCATTTGAAACCTTAAGACCGCATTGAGACTGCAATGCTATTTACACGATTCATACAGACACGAGGTTACATGCAACAGTGTTAGTTAATTAATGATTAAAAATGATCAGTATTAAGTAGTTGCATAGAATTAAAAACGAAAAGAAGGCTACAATTACTGAGGACAACACTTTTTTTTATTATTTCGGAATATAACACGGATAATCCCGGAAACGCCACCAACATTGTTAATTTAATTTTACTTCATGCTTTAATTTGCTTTATGTGACTCTACTTTTAATTTCTCTTAGTGAAAAACCGAAGACATTCCAAAAGTAATCCACATCCCGTGAAGCATTATAAATGTAGTATTTAGTAATTATCATGCAGAGGTTTAAACCAAGTTTCGCTGCGGAATGGCGTCGATAAAACCATTGGGGCGTGTTCTATTGGGGACAACCGTTTTCGGTTTGTTGGGTTGGTTGGATTTTTTTCGTGTTCTATTGGGAAAAAAAACGTTTTCGGTTGGTTTGGTTGATCAACCATTTCAACCAGCTCTGAACCTGATTGAAATGGTTGAAACCGAAATAACCGAAAATAGTTGAATAGTGTTGTATTGGAACGCCTCAACGAAATCAACCAAAACCGGTTTATTTATTTATTTATTTATTTATTTATTTATTTATTTATTTATTTATTTATTTATTTATTTATTTATTTATTTATTTATTTATTTATTTTTTTATTATTATTATAATGAACACCAACAACAAAAATTACAATAAAATAAAAAGGAAAGGAAAAAAGGAAAAAAATTAACAAGTGTGACAATAAATTAACTAATTACAATATGATAACTATTTTCACATACTAATACTTATGTGGCCGCAGCTGAAAGGTATGACAATTAGTGCCACCAAGGCGTATGTATATATGTAAATCGAAAACGAGGAGAAAAGAGACTTGTTCAATTATCAGGAAGGTTCCATTTTCGCATTTAGGAGTTTTCAGCTTTAGATTCTAGTTCATAATTAAATTTAAGGTGACACAAGAAGGCGTCCAATTCAGGTCTAGTTTCTTTGTATTTACATAACCAAATATAATGTCTTGCTAAAAGAAGCAAGAAATTAATTTGGTGGTGACACTTTGAGGAATCCGGTCTCAGACCAATCGCTACCGCGCTTTTTAAGGAAAAATTTCTCTCAGTTATTTTATGGTACAGCATCCATCTCTCAAGGTTTGCTCAAAAGGAGGATGTCTTTTTACATGTCCAGAAAAGATGGTACAGACTATCTGATTCTTCACGGCAAAAGGAACACATTGAGTTATCTTTTATACCTATTTTAGTTAAGAAATCATTTGTTGGTAGTCGCCTGTGTAATAGTTTAAATTGAAACTCTCTTAGTCTTACACTTTTAGAGTATTTGAAGGCTAGTTGGTAGGCCTGTTTCCAGTTAACATTCTCATCATTTTCATCCGTACAGTCATTCAGCCATTTTTGCTGGCTATGTGTCGGTGCGCCGCTTTTTAGACTTACGAGTTTGTTATAACCAAAACCAAAACCGGTTTAGGTTGAAACGGTTGATCCCAATAGAACACGATCTTGGTCTTTAGCGAGGGTGCCTGGGTTACCGCTCTTATTATTCCACCTCTGGATAAAGCTGGTCCAACATACAAAAGATCCAAAGGATCTGGACATTGGGGTAGGTAAAGAACAGATGATTAAGGGTTTGCATGTCGTCATACAGGTGGCAAAGATCATGCTCTTTGAAACCATCTCGAAAGAGAGACGCATTGGTTGGCAGAAATTGTGTATAATCTTAAATTGAAACATAGATTGATTTCCTTCCTTTGGCAACGTATGAATTTGCTGTATCGTCTTATCGTTTAAATCAGATTTTTTAGCCATTTTTCAGCAGTAGAAGAAATAAACTTCTGTTTAATAAAATTTAGCAAGTTTAGCAATTAACTTCAAATCCGCCTGGAGCTTGCCTTTTATAACTTTTAACATTTTTGGGGAATGCGTTGCATTGACCATAATAAATTTTGTTTTGAGGTTATAATTGCAACAAGAGTCATTAAAAGGAAGAAAAGAACCACAACACCTGCATCATGACAGGTATTATAGTAAACAGAGTAACCATTAATTTTGATGAAGCGACATTCAAGTATTTCTTTAAAATTATTTTTTTTAGAGCTTGGAGTTGTGGAATTAATAGTGTGCCAAGCGTCCAAAGCTTTTTTTATAGAAAGCAGTTGGAAAGTTCAACCTGCAGTGTAATAAACTGAGATCGAAATAATCATCATCGATACTTATGGAGGAACAAGCCACCTACACGTGTGTGTCAGGAATCTGACTCCAGCTTGCGGAACCAATACTATCATTACGTCTTCTTTTCCAAGTTGCTTTTAGCGCAATATTAATGATATCAATGTCAGGAATACCTAAACCACCTTTTTCTTTAAGTTCTATCATCGTCGAACTGTTCCCTTATGGGACCGTTCCTTTGTTTTGCTGGCCACAGCTGAATCACAGCACTTGGCGTGAAGACGCTTTTATTTGTTAAGTACTCAATAGTTGGGGCAACAGGACCTAATGAGAAAAACAAAAGATTACTATAATTGGTAAATAAAAGTATCTTCAAAAATGCCAACTTCCCCTTGTTCGATTACAAAAAACGACAAGTACAATGTTTACTGAGTATATTACAGTTTACATGACCCTTCCTTGTTAAAATGCGAGCAAATTAAGACTGTTGTTGGTTATAGCCAGGTATCCGCAACCTTTGATACAACAAGCTCATGGCTTTTTTCCCGTAGAAAACTGACCAAAACGTTTTATGCCTGATCACAACTATGTTGGCAAATGGCGCCGACAATTCTGCAGTTCACAGTTTTTAAACGCGCTTTAAACTTTATAAGTAAACTTTCAAAACGTTTGGTAAATTGACAGTGCCGTATTGGCAATATATTAAACTTTAAACAGTGAAAATGACAACCTTAACTTTTAAGTACTTTGCTTAATTTTTGCAAATTTCTCTCGTTTCACCGCGGTTAACCTACATACTGACGTCGCGTTTGAGATACCAAATGGATATTTGCGTTTTAATTCACTTCACCTTTATCATTGAATGAATCATAACTTCTTGTTCTGCATCACATCAATGCGGTGTAGAAGTTCACATTCATTTTTCAGTTCAATTACACTGTTGCATTACACACTTACAGCAAGACAAAATCTAAGTATACACATTGATAACATAATTGCAAAAGTAAGGGGTACATAAATTATTTGGATGTTATTTTTAGATATTATTTCTATATATGCACTTACATTTAATCTGGCTTCACATTATCGCACTTGCTTTACTAGCGTCATAAGCAAGCATGCTTGGCGGTGATCCGAAGCGGTAATGTGACCGCAAGATATTACCAAAGGGATATTTGCGTTGTACACTTCATCTTTATCATCGAATGAATTTGAACTTCTCTCTGTTTTTTCAAGCCTTTCAAGATCATTTCTCATAGATACCACGTAACACACTAACAGGAAGGCAAATCTTAGTTGATGACGTTATACAAAAGTTAAAAGACTACATAATTTAGTTAGATCGTACTTTTATATAAGCCGGGTTACTTTCAATGGGACCCATCATGCTGGCTTCACATTTTAGCACTTCCTTCACTGATGTAAAAAGCAAGCAAGCTTGGCGGTGATCCCAAGCGCTTATGTGACCGCAAGATATTATAGTCTATATTATTATGGTATCCTCTCGTGTAAGATAGCAAAGGGATATTTGCGTTGCAAACTTCACGTTTATCATCGAATGAATCTTAATTTCTCTTGACTATTTTATTACTTTTTTTAGCCTTAACAGTTCATTTTTCTTTTCTTTCACATACAAATTTACAAACACAATTGCAGGCACTTACACAAAAAAAGAAAATATAAGTAGATAAATTAATTACATAGTTATTAAAGTAAGGAGAACAAAAATTAATTTGAAGTTATTTTTATCTCACCACGTAACGCTTGCTTGCACTTTCTAGTCCTTGCTTTACTAACGTCAGACGCAAGCGTGCTTTGTTGTGATCTCGAGCGTTAATGTGGCCGTGAGGTATGCAGATACCGGTCACTAAATATTGTCCTGAGGTATAAGACACCGAGGGACATTTGCGTTGTGAACTTCACCTTTATCATCGAATGATGCTAATGAACATTGAACCTTTAAAAAGGTACGAGAGTGACAATTGGCACATAATGCCATATCTTGCATAATACTTTGTTGCTAAACTTGTTTGAAATGTTTCCACCAAAATCTTCTTGTATAAACATCTGCTTTTTGAAAGCGCAAAATTGTTACCCTCTGATTTGTGATAAGTGGAGGCGCGGTGGTGCAGTGATTACAGCGCGTTGGACTTCAGATCCCAATTTCTGTGGTTCGAGGCCTGTTCTCAGCCGTCGTGTTGTTTCCTTAGACAAGAAACTTTACTCCACAAGTCTCTCTCTACCCGTAAAAAGGGCACCAGCGACAAAATGTTGGGGGTAACACTGTGATGGACTAGCATCCCATCCAGGGGAGGGGGAGGGGGATAAGCAATTTTCCAAGTTGCTTCATGCTACAGAAACCGGCCTATGCTCCGAACGTGTGGGCCACCTGTGGCTTTACCGTACAATTTGTGATAAAGTGCGTTGACTACCCTTATAGCTTTCTTCCCACATGCGCAAGATATGACAAAGTAGATAAGGTGTGTACACGACTCGGGCGGAACAAACGGCCAGAACTTAACCCGGTTTCTGTAGCGTTAAGAAAATAAGTTAAACTCAAAATATGCCATGTTATGACAAATTCACTGTGGTTGCCATGGGAACTCAGTGGTAACGGCACCCGCCTTGATTCATGAAATATTTCTTACCAGGAGCTTTTCAATGGTTTGCTATTGAGGGAGAAAGAGTTGTGTGAAAATGCAATTTGCTTGTCTTCATCACGGCGGACTTTCGGGCGAAAGAGCTCGGAACAGTAGCGAATCCTCATTAGGTTAATCCCTGATGCTGCGATGTACCGCTCCAAAGCCTTCACTGGACAAGTTTCATGGTGTGATCCTGCAAACGCAATGCGTACTCCATCACAAAATTCATCTGTCTTGAACAATTCTAAATATAGACATAGGAAAGAAAGAAAACGTGACGTTACATGCCATTTATATGGATTATAACTCGATGAACCACTGAGAAACTGTTAAGCAGGAAACCTATCTGTAATTTTTGACCTCAGGAGTGATAGGATTTGGTTTACCCATAATTCTCTGAGATGCACGACTAACATAGAGGAAACCATGGCCAAGCTAATTTATGAGTTCAATTCACACAGTAGACAACATTCAGGGCGCGTTTTTGGGACTGAAATCAGTATACGTTAACAAAACTATGTTGTTTACATTCTCACAAGCCAAAATTTTTCCAGGCACACCTAGTCAAAGTAGTGACTTCTTTCCATATTTTACGAGAGGAATAGGTGCATTAATTAAAGGTATTCTGTTTTTGGAACGGCCAGAATATGTCCCAAAAAACACACCCTTAGAACTGGAAAGGAAAAATTTGCTTGGTGGGGTAGGCACTGTAAATAAATAAACCGTGACTCTAAAGGCGTTGGCCGGTAAAGAAAAATATAATAACACGAAGCCCACTGTTTCCATCCTTAAAAGTAAAAACAAAGTTACCGCATTATTAGTTTTGTAAGTTTGATAAGCGGGCCCTGCTATAAAACGGAAACATTACGTTTACCTGCTGGGGTGATCAATTCTTGCTTAAAGCCAGACCGGGGAGGGGGGTGGGGCTTTAAACTGAGGCCAGCTCCAACTTTGAATTTGTGTACTTTCAAAACGGTTGAAGCTATGAACATGGTGATTTTTCCTAAAAGTTATATCAAAACATTTTCACGTTAGCGTCATTTGTTAACCAACATCGACATTTCCATAGCAACCGCTTTTCGACACCTATGTTAATCAAGATTATTTGAAAGTTCTTGTTTATATTCCTTTCAGTTTTAACCACCTCCTATATAAGAGATTCTATCTCACAACGCTTTGAAAACGATTTATGTAAACGAGGTACAAAGGTCAACCACAGGCATTTGTCTTAGAGGAGGCGTTTAATTGAGTAAATAATGTATACTCACAAAGTGAGCCATTTGTCTCCGTTAATTACCAAAACTAACAGCTTTGTAAAATTGCTCACGCCCCATTGTGAACGAGTTCATCAGCCTACATTGCATTAATGAAATCCTCGTAGAGTACATAAATGCAAATCACGTCAGCACGTACGCTAACTCCCCTTAAAAAAAGAATATTATAAGTTGTGAAAGTGAAAAATAACATAAAGAAGTGCTGCAATGTTTTAAGAGTATCCATCAATATATGTTAGTATAGCTCTATATAGTTCTATGTTAGAACTGTTGTGTACTGTACACCAGTTTACTTACTTTGTGTTCAGCATGACCTACTGAAGGGTGAAAGAGCACGCTTGAGGTTGTACAGTATCCACACACTTCCGAAGCTAATAGGTATTAAATTCAAACTAATGTTAGCCGAATTCTACAAAATTACTTTATTCAGGGAAATAATCATTCAAAACAAGTCTCTTAAACTTAATTGTGATAGTCGATTACCACAACAGCTTCACAAACTTAATTGCAAAGTTGTTGCGACAAAGGTTTGAACATTTCTAATAGAAAATCACTGCAAAAGGTTCACAGACTTAACTGTAAAGTTTTGCAGCGAAAGTCTTATTGCATACTAATGGACAATCACTGCAAAAGGTTCACAAAGTTAATTGTTACGTTTTGTAGTAAAAGTCTAAGCTGATGATAATAGAAAATCCCTGCAAAAGGTTCGCACATATAATTGCAAAGTTTTGCAGCAGAAGTCCTTACGCCAATGGACATTCATTGGTAAAAATATTAATTGCATTGCATATTTATTGCATGCTAATAGACAATCACTGCAAAAGGTTCACAAAGTTAATTGTAACGTTTTGTAGTAAAAGTCTGATGATAATAGAAAATCACTGCAAAAGGTTCGCACATATAATTGCAAAGTTTTGCAGCAGAAGTCCTTATGCCAATAGACATTCATTGGTAAAAATATTAACTGCAAAGTTGTGCAGTGAAATTCCAGTCTTATGTTATCACTGCAAAGACGTCACAAACTTAATTGTAAAGTTTTGTTACAAGGGTTAAGAAAATATTTCGGGCAGAACATTTGAAGATATTGTGTCTGTACACTTACCTTTTAGACCTGTGGTAACGATGATAGGCGAACTAATATGTCCATCTCCCTTTACAGTGGAGGCAAACACTGTGATGCTGTAGGTAGTGTTTTCTTTCAGACTCGCCATTATTGTTTGAGTTGTTGGAGCATTCACTACCTTGGTTTCTGGATTGCCATCAGGTAATGCCTTGTAGGTAACTGTGTAACTCTGTATAATGCCATTTTGATATGCTGCTGGAACATTGCCCCATTCAACCAAAATACTGGTAACATTTAAAATATAACCCCGGACATTAGCTGGAGGAGAGTTTGGCGCTGTAAATGGAATAGAAAGAAAGCAAAAGCTCCTTGGGATTACTTCCAACATAAACCGCAAAATTCCGATAATACATGTAAGCTCCTCCCCTTCCAATGAGCCGTCCGATAATAACCCCCCGGATCCCCACACAAACTGGTATGCAACTTTTATTAAAGATAATGATTTTTTAAAGATGTTCATGTCATAACAACATGGCTTGTTTATTGTTCCATCTCGTTATGGGCAAGTATATCTACTTGAGCCTTGACATTCCAGACAACAACAAAAATCTTGATTAGTTAATTATTATACAATTTACAAGACAGGCCCGCTGGTAGCAAAAGCTATTCTATCCTCTTTCACTGGAAAAACTGGACCATTTACAGAGTTTACAAAATTTCTGTAAATCTAGTTTTTACAGACTTTTTATCACAAACGAATTTATGGCTTTTATTTGGGTGAAAAACAAAATGTCTGTAAATTATTGTTTTACAGATATTTTACAGACTTTAGTTATCGTTGTATGGTTTGAAAGCTTTATAAAATGTCTGTAAATTCTAGTGTATCGAAAATGAAATACTGAAAATGATTTATAGAGTTAACAAAAACTCTGTAGAATATCTGTAAATATGCGATTTACAGAGATTTTGCTGGAATTCAGCAATGTTTGTAAATTTTGTAGGTATTGTAAAATCTCTGTAAAATGGCATATACGGGGCATTGTAAAATGTCTGTAAAATGGCATATACGGGGCATTGTAAAATGTCTGTAAAATGGCATATACGGGGCATTGTAAAATCTCTGTAAAATAGCGTATGCGGGGCATTGTAAAATCTCTGTAAAATAGCATATACGGGGCATTCTAACTGAATTCTTTACAATTGTCAGTGACAAAATTTTTGTTCAAACAGTAAAGTCATTAAATGGTAAATCAATATTTTACTTTCTGTATTGCTCTTGATATTAAGGTGTAGTAGACAGCCACGTTTTACGAAACAGTCAAAAGCATAAAACTGCAAAATATTACACAAAAGTAGAATCACGAAATGCGTTGTTGTTGAAGGACGACCTGGTGGTTAAAAAAAACTCAAGCTAACCGGGATTACCTAACTAACCGGACATAATTAACAACCGAGCTAATCAGTCGGTTTCAGAAACGAGCAAGGACACACGGTTGCAAGAAAGCGGTAGAACCTGGGAATGAAGTGAGAATGCAATGGCTATCTGTCAGCGGTATGTTAAACTAACATGGCGGACAAGAACACCTATGCGAGAAAGTTATTGTCTCATTTTATTGCTGAGGCAGTCAAATGGTAAGAAAACCCTTATTTTGATACCGTATTTACCGATTCTTTTTGCTATATCAGTTCTTCTGTTTTGCTTTATTAGGACAAAGACAAACCTGCGTGAAGATGCTGGATGCAAAATCGAAGTGAAAGTTGTTTTCACAGAACTAAAGAAGGCGAATTTCTCCCTGTCCTATAAAGCCTTCGGAACGGCAATACGATTCATCCAAGATTCATCCAAGCTGGCATCTTCCAAACTACTATTTAACACATCTTGGCGCTCAAAGTGGCGATTTACAGTGGTTCGATGCCACGATACGTTACCGCGACATTTTTCACAAAAAAAGACCGACATGACAGCTACAAACACGTGTAGTATTTTGACACATTCTCTTCCCCAGAGCCCTCGTTTCGTTCTTTCGGAAAAACGGTGGAGGTCTGGGAACAGGAATGGATGTGACGTAGGTCACATGTTCAAGTCACATGTTAGTCGCGCTCTTTTTCGTTATTTCGTTGAGTTCATGCAAATTCATCTTCGCTTGTACATTTTGTGTAATTATATCTTTTTTTTCGTCGGACAGTGGACAATTTCAAAGCGAGTGAGTAAATCAGTGTTCAAATCTTAGTTTTAGCTTTTTCAACATTGGAAATTGTTAGTCATGTCAATGGAATTGGATCGTTGCGATCGCTGCTGTCGATGGTGGACACGACCCGCACTGATATAAGCTTCATTATGTTTGACTTACGCCGGTTCTTTCCTTAGACCATGGATGCTGGCGATTTTCTTAGAAAACACGGGTTAGCAGACCTTATAAAGATTGTGGTGGAAGATAATAAGGTAAAACGGTCTAAAATATAAACTCATTTGGCACGATCGATCGCTCAGCGAATTTTTACCGACTGAGATACTTTCTGGGGTGGGGGTCGGGAAATGATGGTCTTCAGCAAGGAAATTTTGATTAATCGCTCTGTTTTCCATTGCTGACTCATTTACCTTGCTTATTGAAAGCTAAATAACAACTTGGCAAACATCACAATATTGACATTGAGATCTTGTGCAATTTTTAGACAACTGAAAAGTTACCACTGCCACCCTTCCTCCATCCTCCTAAACACACACACTCAAAATGCCCCTGGTTTATAAAATTTAATATAACCTGACATATTTTTGCCCACTTGTTGTTATACAGCTAGCATACAATAGTTACATGCACACTGTATTGCAAACAGCACAAGCAGATACATTTTCATTTTTAATTATGCACATGTCATCGGCTTGCCCATGGGGTAGGACCCTGGGCCAACCAGGGGGACTGTAAAATGGTTGGAGCAAAGTTGAGAATTTTCCCCAGGGGTGGGGGAATCTAACAAGACAAAGTCCCCTGGGTCAAGTGCTTCTGAACGAAAAATCCCCCTGATATCCATCACCTCATATAAGCGGCATAGAGGTGATAGAGAGGGATTGATTTGATTGAGGGGACTTTTCAATGACAGTTTGGGGATCAAATTTTAAGCATTCATTTTAGGCTTGGAGAAGCAGTACAATGGAAGAACACCTGAAGACAGATTCAAGTATGGTATCATGGAGAGCATCAGAAGTCCATTCTTGCTTCACATTCAACGGGACCGATAACCGATAACCGATAACCGATGGCAATCGATAGCAATTGATGACAATCGATATCAATTAATCAATTGATATTGATAATCGATGGACAATCGATCACGAAAATTTTTGTGATTATTGATTGTCATTGATTATCAGTATTAATCGATAATCGATAAGAATCGATCAATTAACTACATCGATTATCAATATCAATTGATAATCGATGGGAATCAATCAATTAACATAATAGATTGTTTTATTTGAGTAAAAACTAGTGAGTAGCAATGCGTAAACTTGTTTATTCGCCCACACGTTTCCCACAAGTTTAAAATTCATAGAAACGTTCTACGGATTTGTGTGTAAGAAAGACAAACACCGTTATGCTTCAACGAAACAGCTGGCAAATTAGGCAAGGTGTGAAATATTTTATGCGCGATGTAACGTTTGGAGCCAACAATTTAGCTAAGTATTCGTAAAATATGTTCAATTTAATGCACACATTTTCTGTTATACATGACATTTTTTTATTTGCATTGAGAAAAAGTTTTGTAATGGCAGTCAATGAAGTTCGCGACCACCTAAGTGTGATTATCGATTGATCATCGATTGGCCAATGCCAATCGATGCAAATCAACAGTAATTTTCCGATTTTCCGATCATCGATTTTCATCGATTGTTCAGGTCCTGCATTCAATGCCAACTCTTAACCTAGATACATGTAAGGTGCTTATAATGACAAACAACATAAACGTTAATAGCTACTTTAAATGAAATAATTATAATTAACTATCTTTTATCTTTTTTTAGTTTGAAACTGTAGAAGATCTGAAACTTCTGGCAAAAACCAGAAATTTTTGGAAGCGATCAAGATTCCTGTTTGCTGGCAAATAAAGTTTGAGGCTGCCATACAAAGCCTAGAAGAAGGTATGGGAGTAATGAAATCAATATTTGGGATTCTGCACCCAACTTCACATGGAGTCATGTACTGTACTAACTACAGCTGTATTTTCATAAATTGCATATCATATTTATTGCAGGGATGTAGATTCAGTTTTTAACTGGCAGAAATATAGAACTGACAGACGGGTAAAAAATAGAAAAATGAAGTCCTTTTAAAGCTGCACTAGGCTTCAACAGCTGGAAAAATGAAGTTGACAGCCGGGTAATTTCCCCGGCTCCCGGCTATTATCTACATCCCTGTTTATTGTCAAAAATGGTGCTTAAGTAAACCTCTAATCTAGTGGGAAAGCTTAAAATATAGTTTGGGGTTATTCAAAAGGGAAAATATAGTATGTTTGAAAAATAAAAATAAAAACTCTGGCTTTCCCTTTATCACTAAGCATTCGGGTTGTCAATAAACCACTCAAAACCCTTCAACAAGAATTCCCGTCTCCTAAGTTCAGACAACCCTCTGATCTTCAATGTAATGTTGTTTACAAGATTCCATGCAAAGACTGTCCTTGGAACTACATAGGAGAAACCGGAAGATGCTTCCTAACACGCAAAAGGGAACATCAAAGGAACTTGAAGAACTATTCAAATGGTTCCAACGTCGCCAACTATGCGTGGTAAAACAATCATTGCATTGACTTTGACAATGCTTGTGTCATAGACAAAGGCGATTACCGCGTTAGAAAAACACTCGAATCCTGGCACACAGCAAAAACTGTGATTATATATCTCTCCTTCTGATTATATATCTTTTCAGAATATAAAATCCTTCCATTTTCATCCTTTCATATTGTGTTCACATTCTGTTTAAGCATAATAAAAAGCTGCTAGTGGAGAGGAAAAAGAAAAGAAAATTATAAGATGGCCATTTGACGAGACCAACATGCCTAATTGTTATATGCAGTAATGCATTTAGCAAAATAAACATTTGGCATGTTTAATTTAGTCAAAGATTTGTATTAGTGCAGCAATTAATATTAATATTTAGTGTTAATATTTTTTCATTCAAAAATTTATGTGTCAGCAGGTTCAAGAAAGCTGCACCAGTGAGGATTTAAAACCACAAAAGGTGATTATGTATTTTAGATAGTTGCCAGAAATAAATTTTAAAGGATACAGTGGAACACCTACTGACTTCACAGAAAAAAATAAAAGAAGTAAAATGTTAGAAGTTATTACTGCCAGTATACTAACAGTGCACACTGAAACTTTTGAAATATTGTCACAAATAATAACCATAAAAAGCATTATTGTCAGTTACTCTATAATATGGGATTTCAAACATTTCCAAACGGTCATTTTTGTTTTACAGAGATTCAAGCAAAGCTCAAGCGATGATGGAGAAATTGTTGTAAGCACAAATTTACTCATCTTTATTATTGCTTTTGATGCATGTTCTTGCTTAACTCTGCAACCAGAGTAAAGTCATAAGAGCAAGGGTGGTGTGGTGTTGAGAGCACTTGCCTCCCACCAATGTATTCTAAGTTTAAATGCTGGGCTTGGCATATTATGTGATTGTGATTGAAGCAAACAGATACTTAACCTTTTAATATTTTGTTTTCACAGGAAAGTAATCCAGGAGCAAAACCAGTTAATCAAGTAAGCATATGTACATGTAAAGGTGTTAGTTTTATAAACATCAAAAGACAGTATCATTTATTTTCAAGTAACCAGAGTTACAGTCAAACAAGATGGAATTTTCTGTAAAACTTTACAAACTAACATCATAATGTTGGTAATTTGATTGACCGTTTACCCTAAGAACTACATAATTTGCAACTGGTGCAAACAACTTCATTTCGGTAGAAAATTTCATCTGGTAGATTATTTGGCAGATTCCTCTTTATTTGAAAATTTTGCTTAGAATATTACTGAATTGATTATTTAGCATGTGAACTAAAGCTGAGACCAAACTGACCATAGAAGGTTTTTTGAACAAGTGGAATCTCCTGAAAACCTTTGCAAGCAAATTCCCAAACCATGCAAGCAAGCTGTTTGCACATGGCAAATTTCTCAGATTAAACTGCCAATGAAAATACATAATGACCAAAATTTGCAAAGTTGCACAGAAAGTATTGAGTTTTTTAAACAAGCCATAAGAAGAAAAATGTGACTAAAGTGTGTTTGTTGTTGTTATTTATTGTTTCAATATTATTTTTACAGGATAATAACCCAGGAGCCAGTGACAAAAAGAAAAAAAAAGTTGACAAAGTAAGCATACAGGGATGAAGGGGTGTTCTCAGTTTTATGACAGTGTTTTATTATTATAAACAAATAATAGTGGATGAGGTTTTTGTGATAATCAAGCCTTCGACTTCAGCTGATAACACTTACCAAGACCTTGATTATTCCTGATATTACAAAAACCGAATCTAATAATTGTTTTATAATTATGACTCTTTTTTTAAAGAAAATTTCAACAAAAACACTGTCGCATGGAACATACTTTATTATTTTCCAACAAGAATAGAATTCACCACCCATGAACTGGGCATTGCTCTTGGAAATCATGACTTGTGTGTGCACACTTAACAGATAATTCACTTACAGTGTATCTACTAGCAGATAAGTGAATAATCTTGTAGGGTGAGCTGATTTCCAGAATTAAATGTAGGTTCTTAGCCAATGAGAAGACAGATAGTGACTACAATGAATAATAATAATAATAATAATAGACTACCTTTGTCATTGAATGAATGAATGAATTCTAAGCCACGTTTTGTTTTGCTAGGGATGTAAAAAGGTTGCAAGTCCTGTAAACGATGATGAAGTAAGCAATGAACGTGTAAGTGTTATTGTAATTTTCATGCTGAAGAGGGTTCACCTTTTCAACAGCAGCTTCCTCATAAACACACAGGCTTGTACATTATGGTAAAGTTACATTTTTTTGGAGAGATGGGCTTGTTTTGTTTTGGTATTTACATGTATACTCTAGTAATGCAACACTTTTGAGTGGTACCATGGAATGTACCACTAGTCATTTGAATTTTCTCGGTGTACACACAAGCGTTGTCAAGTGAGTATACCAAGAAAGTACAAGTGACAAATGGGATATTCCATGGTATATCATGAGAAAGTGATGCATAATTATTTTATACCATGCCATAGAAAATACACTAGCAGGAACAGGATCGCAGCACAAAATAGGAAGGTTGGGTGTAATACCGTTTAATATACACTGTACAACAGCTTTTCTGTATTCTGATTGATTGTATTTTCTATGGCATGGTATAAAATATGGTTTTATGGTACATATGTGGCAAGTACAGTTGTAGATAAGGGTAGTTTGATTTTCATCCTCCATCATCCATCATATCTCTACCTGTCTATAAGAAGCACACAGTACTAAGTTCTTTATTTTTATTCAATTTTATAGAGTCTTCCTGATATCTTTCCATATGAGTTGGAAAGATTAAAAAGAATAGAAGAGGGAAATTTGGAACTCTTAAAAAACAATTTGGTAAGATTGTGACACAACTATATGGCTAATAGTAGTACATAATGACCCTCATTTGGTATTTGAGGAATTGAACCAATGTTAAAATTTCAATGGATAAAATAATGCATGGCATCTCACTTCCCTTGGGAAATGATATAATGAGGTTATACTGTATCAACTCTATTGATTGATTCTCTATTATTTGGAGTCAACATGCAACCTGTTTTAACTACATGTAAAGCATTGTAAAATTTTGCAGTAATGTAGTATTCTCTTTAAAAGCAAGGTTTTCATTTTGCTTTCAATTAAGTAGTCTCCTGTTTTGTACACTTATGGGAATATCAAAGTATTCAAAAGCGGTATGCGCTTCACTTTTAAATGCCATTTGTTTCTCATCAAATTTCAGATACCGAGGCCAATGGCAATAATCGCCACTCTGTTCTTTATGCAAGTAAAGAAATTAGCTGATTTAAAAACTACCGGGGTATGCAACTTAAAAGAACTCTGCAAGACCTGGGTGTGCCTGTCCCTAGGGCAGGTGAAATGGCAGAAAACAAAGAGAACTTAGTGGTACTTATTGGAAAGGAGCTTTTCCTAAAAGGAAAAGTTCACAGGAAAGACGAAACAAAAGTTGTAACAAGGGATAATCTTGTTATTGTTTAACTACTTGAATAATTAGAGTCAATAATCAACTTTTACAACCTAAGAACCAAAAAAAAGACATGCATACATGTCTAAACTTCAAGAAATGGTTGAAGAAGAAGAAGATTATCTTTTGTGGGTATAAATAAATCACTATCCAGCAGATAAATTTGTAAAAGCTAATTATATGTTATTCTCTGGAAAGCACTGTCCATCTTTTGAAGAACCAGGGCAAAGGGGACTATTTTTTTATGTTTTGTTGCAGAAAGAAATTTTGTATAAATTCCCCATTTTTTATTAAAAAGAGATCACACAAATACATCAGGGGACCTATTATTTATAAGTTTTGCAAAAAAGAAATTTATTTATTAATTCCCAAAAAAAAAATCAAATAAATTGTGATCATCATATTGTTGAACCTTAGACAAATATACCAGTGGGGCCGGCCTTTGATTTATAAGTTCTGTTGCAAAAAGAAATTTATTTATTTATTCCAAACAAAACATTTAAATAAATTGTGATCTTGTTGAACCTTAGACAAATATACCAGTGGGGCCGGCCTTTGATTTATAAGTTCTGTTGCAAAAAGAAATTTATTTATTTATCCCAAACAAAACATTTAAATAAATTGTGATCTTGTTGAACCTTAGACAAATATTACAGGGGGACCGCCTTTGATTTATAAGTTTTGTTGCAGAAAGAAATTTATTTATTAATTCCCCCCCCCCCAAAAAAAATCAAATAAAATGTGATCTTGTTGAACCTTAGACAAATATACTAGGAGGACCTTTTATTTATTAGTTCTGATGCAAAAGGATATTTATTAATTTCAAAAAAATGTTCTACAGGGTAATATATCATGATCTTGCTGCACCTTCTTAGAGATAGTTATATGTATTGCAATATAATAGAAGATAGAATATATTTCTTATCATGATCCATTAGATGAAAATAATAAAGGAAATTAATAATGTTGCATTGAAGCCTTGCCTTCCAGTTTCATGGATTTGTTAGCTGCTGGTTTCTCATATAAATTGCTGGGTACAAGCATGGAAAATCCAGAAACCCCAAAATGTCGCGACTGTGGAAGCTATGCACTTAAATTGTGCTAAGACAAGTGAAGCTTACATGTATTTCTATGCCAAAACTTACCAAGGTGGTGTTTACTGGTTTTGATATGTTTATGCACCCAGTAATTTGCAAGTTTTTGTAGCATGCCTACAGTAATATGTTGGCAGAGATTTTTTTTAGTACTGTAAAATCTCTGTATAAACATTAACATTTTACAGACAAAATGTGGAAAAAAAAGTGAAATTTACATAGTTTTTAAAGAGTTGATAAAATCTCTGTAAAAAGTGCACATTTACTACATACAAATTTACACAGAAAATAAAGAGATTTTACAGATATTTTGAAATCTATAAAATCCCTGTAAAAACTGCACATTTACTACATACAAATTTACAGACATAATAAAGACATTTTACAGAGATTTTTGGAAATCTATAAAATCTCTGTAAAATATTACAGAGATTTTACAAATATTTTACAACCTTTTGTAAATTCCTAATAAAATCTCTGTAAATGGTTTCAAAAATTTACAAGATAAACATGAAGATTTTACAGACATTTCATAAAAAACGATGCAAAAATCGGGTGAAAATTTACAGACTTTTTATGGGATTTGTAAAATCTCTATAAGTGTGCACATTTACAGACTTCGAAATTTACAAGGAAAATATTGAGATTTTACAAATTTTACAGAGATTTCACTAAGATTTTGTAAGTCTGTAAATGGTCCAGTT
Source organism: Cladopsammia gracilis (assembly GCA_022457155.1). Taxonomy (NCBI): domain Eukaryota; kingdom Metazoa; phylum Cnidaria; class Anthozoa; order Scleractinia; family Dendrophylliidae; genus Cladopsammia; species Cladopsammia gracilis. The sequence continues at coordinate 2,993,005 of JAJGOT010000018.1, forward strand.
TTTCCAGTGTTTCACTACGTTCAGCCGAATAGAATACATGTCTATGACATGCTAAATGAATACCACTGCATAGGGACAGGCCGACCAGCCGTACAAGCTTTATTTGATTTCATGCGAATCAATACAATTTTACATTTTACAGTATCATTAACACCGCATAAAACAAAACTAATAAATATAATAACGAAAGCGACTACACGCCGGACGCGAAAAACCGGACGATGCCCAGAAACATGTTCTCCAAACCAAGTGCGTGTTAGTCAAATAACTTCTCTGGAGTTTAAGGAAGAGTTACATAAAGATATTAACTGACTAAATGATTGATTGAATAGTAGCGAGCGGGGGCGGGTGGGAAGTAAGCTTGCAACTGGAGCCGTCAATGAGTGAACCTCGTGAAAACGAGCAATATAACTAGTACAATTCCCAAAGGGAAATTGCAAATAACATTGCAATGCCGCAATGTCAACAAATACGAATCTTGGCAGGCCAGTCAAATTAATTACGTGATTTTTTATATAGAAATCGCTACACAGACTATGGCTGCGGCCGCACTTGGTGAGTTAACTGGGTTATTTTTTTAGTAACCCGGTTAAAATAACCCGGTTAAAATAACTCGGTGAAAAGTGAAATAACCGAGTTTATTTTTCTGAGCGGCCGCACTTCAGAAGGGTGAACTTTGATCGTGAGAGATCATGTTATCATTTGCTAGCGTGAGCCGCACAAAACAATACGATTAATGAGCGAAAACAATGCCTCTGCACGTGCATTTTACATATTGTTATTCCCTGCAAAACAACATCGTCAAATGATCAAATTATAGGTTTTGTGGAGAACATAAACACACGACGGTTTTCCTTTCTCTTTTTGAAATTGAAAGTCGTCCCTACGAAGGTCTACGAATTCAACAGGAAGCCAAAAATTACCGCGTAAGCGAAGATAATTGACAGATCGGGAAAGTTAACCTGCACTAAACTACCTAGCGAGGTGGTTTAAATAAACCTAACCCGGTTAAAAAAATCCATTGTTCTTTAATTAATTTCCATGGGAACCGCTAACACGGTTAAAATTCGGTGAACGCCAAAAATACGCGGCCGCATCAGGAATTTTGTTAACCCAGTTAATTTTAATTAGTTAATTGCAACTAACCGGGTTAACTACTCTAGTGCGGCCGCAGCCTATATTTGTTGAAATAAAAAGAAAAGATCAAACAAAAGAAAAGAGAAGAAACAAAAAGGATAAACAAGTGATCGAGATAGAAGAAAGAGGGTTATCAATTGAAAATATTAATTAATTACTTATTGATTTAACTTTACAGATAATCTCGTCAATATTGATATAGGAATCTTTAAATTCTGTGATCTGATTCTGTAGATTCTTTCGCAAAATGCCTTCAAAATATAAGCGCAAAACACCCTCCGATAATACCCCCCACTCCCCGAAGATATGCCCACCAAAAAAGCCTTTTTGACAAATATAAGCCCAGGGCTTATTATCAGTATTTTACGGTAGTCAGATTAACTGTGTTTACAAACAAATGCCATTCTTGTTCGCCAGCAGCTATTTGTTTGTAAGGCCCGGTTCAAACGTCGAACTTTACATATTATTAGGTTCGGCACATGTAAAGTTCGACGTATGAATCAATTAGGAACGGCACTTTTGTATTTGGGTCGACTCTGCCGTTCTATTCGACTGAGCTTGTCGACTAGAACGGCAAAAGATCGACTTCGATTCATACGTCGACTCTTCACATGTGCCGAACCTAATGCATAAATTATGTTAACGTATTTTTCCATATTACCCTCGCTTCTGATTGGCTATTTAGTGGGTTTTCGCCCCTTTGCAGACAGTACTCACAGAAGCGTGACGACCGTTACCAGCATTCGCGTTGTAGATTTTTATACTGAAACTGGACAGCTTAAATCGGTGTTCTAAAAAGTTGCTTTTCTTTATATTCATAAAGAAATCGTAATGTATTTCTTAAAATTTATGGCGTTACTTTATTTTGTCCAAATATCACGAACACGACCGCCTCGGCTGTCTCCTTGCCATAACAGAACACAAAGCACACTAAAATCAAAACAACAATTTCCAGGCTTGGTGAATTTTACTTTTTTCGGTTTATTTCCCTATTTTAAGCAGTAAGGACGATATTTCTTTTCGCCACGAATTAGGTTCGGCACATGTAAAGTTCGACGTTTGAACAAGGCCTAAATGGTTTGAACCCAGGAGTATCAGCAGTCTGTGTTGAGTGGTGTCGGATGCCGCTACTCTGTCGACTTTTTAGGAATTTTTTTAGTGTCTTTCATTTTGGCAGGCTAAGGCTTTCAGCGGCTGTAGATGTTTTTTGGACACATTTTTATAGCAAACAAAATGTGATAGGTACGTCGACCGAAATCATCAGTTTTTCATTATTTCGTTTTTTTTATATTTTTAGTCTATTTCAAAAAATTCAGCATCCTTTTATTGATTTTGTTTTTTAATTTGGATTTTCAAGAAATCAATAGAGGAGAGTTTCTAGAAATATAGATCCCTGATGGTGGATTTAAGATGTCGTCATTTGACGCTATGTGACGTCGTCGACGACACAACCACCTTTTCGTGTTGAGAACACGATGGGCGATGTTTTGAAAAATCCACTCTCCCTTTACCATGTGGGGGTACAGCTGTGCTTTTATGTCCGAGAGTAAGGTAAAAAGAGAAAGACTTTGAATTGTACCTTAAGCAGTGATCGACTAAAAATGCAAGGAGAGATCCCACAAAATCCAAAAAAAAAAAATTTAAAGCATCTTAGTCCTTTGTCATTCGTTGGGTTTTAAAGAGAAATTCAAAAACACACGACGCAATCTATCTTGTGGGGGCTTTGATTTCAGTCACAGGCGAGTGCGGGACTGAATGTGCAAACAATGCAATTACCGCTAAATTTTTAAATGATTTTAAAATGACTACGTGATCTTTATATAAAGATCACAGGTAATCTTTATATAAAGAATACTAATATGGGTAGTAATTATTCAGCATTCTTAGCTCAACAAGTGGTGACTTTAATATTTTGGTTCAGTACTGTTTTACGGTATCTAGTCGTTTGCCATTCTATTTGGAATCTTATCAACAAAATAAACAACCAACAGTTTAACAAGTGAGCCGTTATTTGAATGACACCGGTGCCCCGTGTAAATTGCCAGGTAAGCGACTGGTTCGGTGATGCAAGCTGCTTATTTCTACTCGTTCTCTACCACTGGAAAAAAAAAAATGTCAGACGTTTTATCTACCGTACCTGTCAACTTTGGTATAGCATTTTGCAGTAGATTAGTTTTTCCTCAGAACTGTAAAATCCCAAAACTTTCGACAGGAGCCGGAAAGCAATGGTCACTTCGTCGAAGACGTGGCACATGTGTTGTACGCTAATCAGTCTACTTTTTCTTCTTGTATGCTAATTTCCTCTTTGCACAAAAGCGCAATTGTTTTAATTCCGAAGGGACACGCTTTTGAACGAACGTTTTTGAAGCCTTTCAAAAAACTCGCAGTACGTTTATTATCAAGTTTAAAAACTCTCGGCTTCGCCTTGGGGTTTTTAAACCTGATAATACACTACTGCTCGTTTTTTAAACAATACATAACAGCATTGTATTACGGAAAGCTATAAGAAAAATAGGAACAAAAACTGAACTTGATGGTATTTGCTACTAATTCTGACTGCAGGGTAAATTCCATACGAAGTACGTTTAAACTAGTTCCCTTTTCCTAAGGTCCCTAAGCATTAAAGTAATTTATTTATAACGAACTTGTTAAGATTTCGTAAATAACATTGTATGCGAAGATGTGTAAAAAAAAGCCTGTATATAAGTAATTCAATAAGGTTGCTTTGGTCATTGGTAATTGGGAATTGGGAAGCTATTGTTTGGCGGTCACTCAAGCAAATCATTGCATTGTGTTCCGTATGCCCCAATGCCAATACCCAATTACAAATGACCAATTGCCAAAGCAACCTTATTGAATTAGGTATATTTGCGATTGTCGTTATTATTACGTCGCAACGTAATGTTGTGATACATAAGCTAAGTCATTCGTAAACTTACTGTCTTCATCTGTGATGACAAAGATAGGAACACTAACACTTCCACCTCCCTTCACAGTTGAGGCAAATACAGTGATGCTGTATTTGGTGTATTCATTCAACCCCGTCAGTGTAGTGTTTGTTCTAGGGGCATTCGCCATCATGTTTTGTGGACTGCCATTAGGTAACTCCATGTAGTTGACTGTATAACTCAGTATAATACCATTTTGATCAGCTTCTGGAACATTAGCCCACTCAACGAAAATGCTGGAAGAGCTTGTATTGTGGCCTTGGATAGCAAATGGGGGAGCGTTTGGAGCTGGAAAGAAAGAGAGTAAGAAAGAACATCCAAACGCAAGGTAAAGCTATTGTTTTTTCCAAACGCGAAAACTGGCATAATACTTGCAAAACGTGTTAAGAAATACTACCAGGGATGACAATGCAGAACACTACTGATTCACTAGACAGCCAGTTGCAAATTGCGCAAATTCCAAGGGTAAAACAGTCATTGATAGGTAGAGTAGACTGACATAATTTTTACGTGAAACGTATATAAACACCAAAAAGGAAATAGAGGTCCTTCAGATTAATTTGCGTCCTATTTTAAAATACTTTTAAAATGTAAAAAAAAAAAACACAACTGAGCTTACTGTCTTCATCTGTAATCACAATGATAGGTTCGCTGACATTTCCATCTCCTGTAACAGTTGAGGCAAACACTGTGATGCTGTAGTTGGTGTATTTATTAAGACCCGTCAGTGTTGCTTGGGTTGTTGGAGCATTCACTATCTTGGTTTGTGGACTGCCATCAGGAAACACTTTGTAGGTAATTTTATATCTCAGTATAATACCATTTTGGCGATGTGGTGGAACAATGCCCCATTGAACCAATATACTGGTAGAGCTAATGTTGTGTCCCATGACAGTAGTTGGCGGAGCACTGGGTTCTGAAAACGAACGAAAAGGAAGAGAATCATTATTCAAACACACGAATGACTTGATATTGTACTAGATGTTGTATTCTTACATACATTGTATTCTTGAATTACCGGTTTTAAGCTTTTATAACTTCTAATAACATTTAACTCTATTCAGACGGGGGGGGGGGGGGTGCTTTTCGAACCCCCCCTCCAGTAAAATTGTGATAACTATTACACCGAAATAGCTATGAGGCTGAAATTTTCTGACTTTTCCTAGAATTTATCTAGGGACATTTTAGTATCCATAACATGTCAGTGTGATTAACCATCTTGCCATGGCAACCGGTTTTTGACACGTTTTCAAAATATTAAAATATGGTGAATTTTTTTTTTATTTATTTTAAGATCCTGTTCTTTGACTTATAGTGCATTTTCTTGTTAGAATAGTTTTTTTTTCTTGGGATTAGTTCTTGAAAGACATCAAACACTTTTAATATCAAATATTTGGGGGAGGGGTAGGTAAATTTTTGCTCTCTTTTACTTATAGACAAACTTTTCGTACTATTTATTAAATAACGCTTCTAAGTTCATTGTTTGGATAATAAACATTAGTTTGATACGTGTGTTATACATTCTGATCCTTTTCTCTATAAGATATTTTTTAAATTTTAATTTAAACACAAAAAAAGGAAATCCAAGATGGCGGACAATAATTTCAAAATTATAGTTTTATCGCCTTTTTTTTTGCTTTTTCTCGCTTTACAACTGTGTCCTTGTTTGTATTTATTATGTTTTAATATTAAAGAGATGGTTTTGCAGTTATATTTGATATTTTAAGTATCTGGATGGAAAATTATCAAAGAAACGTAAGAAAAAACAAAAATGACGTCATTGTGACGTTATGATTGGGTGTGGCAGGTCAAAACTAGGTGTGAGATTTCCTTGTATGGAGGTGAACATTGTGTGAAAATTTCATGGTCCTAGCCTTACTGGTTCCAGAGATATAAAGGGGGGTCCGAGGAGCCCCCACAGTCAAAGATTGCCTAAAAAAGCCCAGTCTGAATAGGGTTAAAGCACAAGAGAGTCCTTTAAAACTCAGTTTGCCGGAGTAATAATTTTTGTTAAAAAATGGAACGCTTGAATAAGACTAATATTCATAATAACCTGCTATTTCTTTTGCACACTATTGTACGTATATGGAGATATATAAACTGTTACCATGACACGCCAACATTCTTGAATTAAACTGTTGTAACATCCGCGACACATTATTATGGGACCATTACAAGATGATTTACTTACTATCTTGGTCTGTTCTAACAACAAGAACAGGAGCGCTGGGCGGTCCACTTCCTTTCAAAGTAGATGCAAACACCGTAATGCTGTAGTCGACATACTTTTGTAGCCCCGTTATCTCCTTTTCACGATCAAAGGGAGCAGCTGGAACAGTGCCATTGCCATTCTCTGTGTGTGACTGGTAGGTAATAGTGTAGCTAGTGATGATTCCATTATGTTGCCCATCTGGCACTTCTTCCCACAAGACTAAGATGCTGGTCGAACTGGTATTTTGTCCTCGCACATTTTGTGGAGCACCATCAGGTTCTGACAAAATAAATTCGAAGTTGATATTATTGCCTGGTTTTACTTATTTTAGTCATCTTACCTACACAAGCGATATGGAATTTTATCGACCACGTATGAGTTATTAAGGTTATTGTTTATTTTTAGGTCTTCAGTTTAGCAATAATTAGAATGCATCCATTGATTAACGAAACATCTTTTAAATAGCAGATACTTCTTTTGTATTCATAAAACATTACATCTATTTCAAATTGAACTAAACAGATGGGTTACAAACGCTAGCACATAAACGAATCTTTGTAAGAAACAGTAGCTTACTATCTTGATCTGTTCTGATAACAAGAACAGGGGTACTGTGTGGCCCTTCTCCTTTCATCGTAGATGCCAATACTGTGATATTGTAGTCAACATACTCCTTTAATCCTGTTAATTCCTTTTGACGATCATCACGACCAGCTCGTACATTTCCATTGTGATTCTCGGTTTGTGACTGGTAGGTAATAATGTAACCCGTGATGATACCATTCTGTTGCCCAACTGGCACTTCATCCCACAAGACTAAGATGCTGGTTGAACTGCTGTTATGTCCTCTCACATTTAGCGGAGCACCATCAGATTCTGATGAAAGAGTTCAAAATTCATTTCGTTGCCCGACTTTACTAAATTTAGTTAATCTTACGTATAACAGCGAGAAAAAAAAATCTACCACCTTAAAATATTAAGGTTATCGTTTATATTTTTGCAGTTTCTTCATTTACATGTATGTCAATCAGCAAAGAATTGGAACGGCATTTGTAATGCATAGAAAATACGCTTCTGTTGAAAAACAAGTACAAAATATTTTTGGGATATTATATAATTCCAATGACTCATTGTGTACTGTAGTGCTATTTTCATGAAAGTACAAATGATGAATTTAATGTCTTATTTTTTTTATGATTATGTGTGTTATGTTTTAGGTTTTATTTGACAGCATTGAGGTTTTATAATTGAGAATTTTTAGACATTTTAATCTAAATTATAGAGATTTAGAGAACGAAATTATTACAGAGAATTATTAGATTTATCTTCTAAAACAATCATTGTTTGGAGTCGTAGATAAGAATTTTATCCATTTTTTTCTCCCTGAGATTGTCTTTGATTGGTTTCTTTGGGCATACCATTTTTAGAGGACATAAACATGTGTAGCTTATGTCAACTGAAGATTTAACACATTGAAATATATCTTAATGAACACCTTCATGTAACTTTGTTGAAATTTGATTGTACTGTATAGGGAGACTTGAGCTATGTTCACACTTGGTGCCCAAGCACCAGTGCCTGGGTACTGGCACAGAATGGTGTTGTGTTCACACACTGGGCATCCGTCAGACACCATTTTGAAACATAAGCATAGCAGGGAGTTATGGTTATGTAATTACTAACATTTTATGCAATGTTTCGTTAACTTTTTACATATATTTTAGTGAGATTTTATGCTATGCATTTTTCACGCGTTCCTTTTATACATACTGATTTTAAAGAGAAAATGAAGGCATTTTACAAAGATTAAGTACAATAAAATACATATATTTTACAAGCATTGTATTTATTTTTCTGTGAAATTTTATGTAGGTTTTGAGTACATTTTACAAACATTTCATTCAGTTATTTTTACTCACTTTTTGCAGAGATACTAGGAAGATTTTATGTTTACTGGTTTACCGAGATTTTTCTCTCGTGCCATTTTTGCAGAGAAAGTAGAAAGATTTTACAGAGATTTGTTTGCAGCATAAAATCTAAGTAAATTTTGCACAAAATTTACAAGAAAAACGTCAAGATTACAAACATATTCATTTGATTTCATTTCCGCAGTTCTTATATGATTTATTTTCATATATATCATTTCCCATTCACTCCTTTTACGGGAACATATGAACTACAATTGACCTGCTCCCAACGTCAGTGGCTTCATAGCTCAGTTGGGAATAGAGTCGTCTTTTGGAGCTGTGTCCCTTTCGGCTATTTGTTGCGCTAATCGAGGCAGTAAGTCCTAAATTTTCCTATATTCTTTCTGCTAAGGGTTCGTGTTCCTTAGCTGGTGTTTTTGTTTCTGGATTTTGCGGTTTTTCTGGTTGTTTTTGGGTTCAAAACTTTTCGGGTGGTTTAATTGTGATCCGTGATGTTATTTTCTTTGCTTCCCTTTGTTGTTTCTGTTTGGGGCTTTCGGGTGTGGTTTTGGGGCTTTTTTTTCGGGTTTTCTTGGGGTTCTTTTTCGATACTTGGGTGGTGTTTTTTTATCCTTTTTGGTATCGGTTTGGTTAGGGTTTTGGCCCTAAATTGAGTGTGTTTTCGGGGATTTGGATTTTCGTTCGGGCCATTAAATATTCTGGTTTGCAACTTGTGGTTTAACTTTGTAATTTGCACTTTGCCTGTTCGGCCATTGTGTTTGCTTTTTCCATTTTGTAGATATAACGAAACCGTTAGGCTTTTGTTATATTAGTATGTAAATAGCACTTTTAGCTTGGCTATTGTGCTTTGTGTGTTTATATCAAAAGCGTTTGGCGTTTGTTGTTTTCTCAATTTTCGCAATTATCACTGATAACCTCTGGTTATTGTTTTCCATATTTTTGTACTGCAATAACACTTTGTTATTGTGGTTTATTTTCTCTTCGGCTCGCTCTTTTTTCGTCGGCTTTTTTCGGCTTCTTTTTTCGCTTTCGCAGCTTGGGGCGTGTTTCGCGCGCCTTTTTCCTCGTGTGTTTTCGGGTTTTTTCGGGCGTGCTTTGCGCGCCTTTTCTCGCGTGTTTTCGTTTTTTTTGCGGGTCTTTTTGGCCTTTGTTTATTCATTTATTTCTCTTATTTGCTATTATGCGTCTTCCTCGCACGCTTAACGTGCAGTGCGGCCGAAAAGTGAGCGGCAACACCGAAGAAGATATCTTGAAAGAAATTCTGAAGGTTTTTAAGGATGTTGAATGCGTGCAAGTCGCCTTTGAAGTCATTCGGGTCACATTCAGGTTAGAGGATGACTTTAAAGTGGCAAAGGAACAAGCAGGGGTGCGTCTCTTTGGTCTATGATGCCCGATTCTTTGCGGGGCCCCCCTCACCCTGATTCATATATTTGATTATCCTTTCGAGGAATCGGATGCAGTTCTTAAGGAAGTTCTTGCAAGCTACGGGGACGTTAAGCGGGTCAAAAAACAGGCTTATGTCTCCTGCCAGAATATTTACACGGGGACGCGGTTGGTGTCGATCACCCTGTAATCGACTCCACCGCGTCAGGTTACTGTTGACGGGTATCTCTGCCGCCTTTGGTATCGCAGCCAGCCGCTAGTCTGTAATATCTGCGCTGCCCAAGGACATAAATCGGCTAACTGTCCTAATAAGGACCGTTGTCGGCGCTGCCATCAGGAGGGGCACTTCGCGCGTAACTGTCCCAACCCATGGAATGTCTCGGATGTTCAAGTGCATTATCCTGATGAGGTCCAGTTTCCCTCTCTCCCGGTTGAGGGTGCTGGGTCTCTTCCCCCTGGATCTGAGCCCGGTGACGCTGCGAGAGTACCACTTTCCACCGGCGAGGCTGCTGCGGAGTCGGTTGAGGGTGTGGTGGAAGGTATAGAGGGTGTTGAGGGTGTAGAGGGTGTTGGGGTGGAGGGAGCTGATGCGGGACAGTTTGAGGCCTCCTCTGGGCCCGCGGCATCGGCTGAGGTTGTTTTGAATAGACAGGTGCAGGCGCAAACTTCGATAGCAGGGGATGCCAAAAGCGATCCTAGTAACAGGGTGGTAATTTTTGAGTATGCGCATGGTGGTGTGCTAAATAGTCAGGGGGTTTTGGAGGGTGCGGAGGGGGACGCCACCAGTGACCCCAATGACACCCGGGTGGTTGTCAATGGTAGAATTGTTGAACGTGATGTTGACAGTTGCACTGTGCAGGGGAGTAGCGCCCAAACTCCTATCAATAATGTAATTAGCGATAGTGGTACAGCGAGCGCTGTAAGCAGTGAAAGTAATGTAAATACTGTTAATGGTGAAAGTAATGTTAGTGTTAACATTGAAACTGATACAGTGAGTACTGTAAATATTGAAAGGAATGCAGTGAAAACTGCAAACAGTGTAATAAGCGTAAACAATGGGAATAATGAAAGTTATGGAAGTGATACTAATGAAGTTGTAAACAATGAAAGTGGAAATTTACTTCATAATGATAATAATGTTGAAAGTAGTGGAAATAGTCAAAGTATATTAAGTAACGTGCAAAATAATGAAGTTGACCAAAATGGTGCAAATGATGTTGCCCAAATTGCTGATAGTGTTGTTGCCCAGGATGCTGTAGTTGGCCAAATTGAAAGTCCAGAATTGATGGAGGAGTCGGAGGGCTCTGGGCCTGCTCAGCCCTCCTGTATTGTTTATGAAGTGGGGGGAGGCTTACGAGGAGCTTGGCCTCTCTGGCAAATTAAAAAAAGATCGGTTCCCGTGTTAAACATGCCATTAAACCCAATGTGCCCCCCCCCCCCCCCCCCCGCGGCCACAGAGGGCCCGGCGTACTTCTAGGGCCCCTTTGGGTGCGTCGTCGTAGTTATTTTGGCCCCCAATTGGTAAATTCAATTTTGTAACGGTGAATACTTATGGCATCCGTGATGCCAGTAAAAGGGCTCCTTTCATTCAATGGCTGCTCGGTCTGCGGGCCGATTTTGTTTTTCTACAGGAGACGCATGTCTTGTCTTGCGCGGAGGGGTCGGCATGGTTTTCAGCGGCGGGCTATCAAGTTGTCTCTTCGCCTGGGTCGGCCCATGCGTGCGGTACGGTCATCCTCTTCCGCCCTCAGGTCCGATTAGTCAACTCTTGGGCCGGTAGAGAGGGGTGTTTCGTACTTGCAGAATTTGAATGTCGGGATGTTGTTTTTCGGGTGGCGTCTGTTTACGCTCCCAATCGTAACCCGGAGGGGGAGGATTTCTATGCTTACGTTGAGGATATGGTTGATCCTGCAGTCCCCACGGTGGTGGGGGGAGACTTTAATGCCGTTTTAAACCGTTCTACTGACCGTCGTGGTTCGAACCCTTTAGAACATTCCCATGACAGTTGTGCTTCGTTGAGGACTCTTTTCAGGTACTGCTGTATTACGGATATCTGGCGTCATCTTAATCCCACCCAGAGAGGCTATTCCTGGTTGAGATGGAATGGTTCTGTCTCCAGCCGCATTGATCTCTTTGGTTGTCCACCTCTTGGTTGGCCTCGGTCCAGTCCCCCTCTATAGTTCTCTTTCCTTTCTCTGACCATTCAGCCATTGTTTTTGTGTGTCCTCCGCATTACTTTCTTGCGCGTGGTCCTGGACATTGGAAGCTAAATTGTTCTGTTTTATGTGATTCCGACTTTGTGGTGGCTGTGAAGGAGTTTTGGTGCAACTGGCGTAGTAAGAAGGCCTCCTTCTCGTCGGTTGCTACCTGGTGGGACCGCGTTAAGGAAAAGATCACGGGTATTGTTGTACAACATTGTCGTCGCTTGGCACAAGGAAGGGAGCAACGCAAATTTTTGCTGACCAATTTGGCTTCGCATTTGAAAAAACAAATTGACAATGGGCCTTCCCATTTGTTTGGCGTCTATGAGTCCACTCTACCTCAATTGGCATCTATTGATCAAATTGCGGCCGAGGGTGCCAGGGTTAGTTCTCGCATCCAGTGGGCTGAGGAGGGTGAGTCCTCGTCCAAATTCTTCTTCCGTTCGGAGAAGAAACGGGGGGCTGAGTCCTGGATCTCGGCCATGCGTTTGTCTGATGGTACCACGGTGACTAATCTGAATGATATCCTGGATTCTTGGCGCGGTTTCTATTCCTCGCTGTTTACTGCTTGTGCTACCGACCCTGAAGTTCAGTCCCGTCTTTTGGACAATCTCACTGCTCGTCTTTCCCCCCCCCCCCGACCAGGTTCCCCTGTGCGAGGGTCTCTTACCGAACCAAGAAGGTTTGCTCGCTCCTCGAGGGATGGCCAAAGGGAAAGCCCCTGGTTCTGACGGGCTCCCCCCTGAATTCTATCTTACCTTTTGGGACGTTCTTGGTGACGACCCTGTTGAGGTCTTCAATGCATCCTTCGCCTCCGGGCTCTTTTCTCCGTCGCAGCGGCTTGCTCTGATCTCTTTAATTTTTAACCCTATTCAGCCTGGGCTTTTTTTGAGTTTCTGAGCCTGGGGGGGGGGGGCACATTGTGCCCCCCCTTCGTAACTTCAAGAACATTAAGGCTATGGCAATGAAACCTAGAGGGTACATAGTACGTCCAAAACTGTCTCCTTTGCGGTCCGCACAATGAAAGGATGACGTCATATGACGTAGTTATTAGGTAATTAGTTATGCGGCCGCCATCTTGGATCCGCCATCTTTGATTTCTGAATTTTTTAAAACCTCTTAAAAACCGTCAAAATTCACCCAAAATTAATAAAAACCAATAAATAAACGCTAAAAGTCGTAAAAATATAAAAGTTATACCAATAAACATTGTTTTTCTTCATTCAAAGTTATAAATATGCAAATTTCAAAAAACATGGCTGTCAAAATCTTGTTGCCATGGAAACATCAAGTCACGTGATCAAAAAATTGTCATATGAAATTGTTGCCAGATAAATTTTAGGAAAAGTCACGAAGTTTGATGGCGTTTGAATACATATTAAAGAAGTTATGAATGTTGAAAGTTAGCAAGGGCACTTTGTGCCCCCCCCTCCAGGCCGAATAGGGTTAAGAAGGGGGACCGTCTCCTTCACAGGAATTGGCGGCCTATTAGTCTGCTAAATTCAGATTACAAGATGTGTGCTCGGACTCTGGCTGGTCGTCTGTTGAAGGTTCTTCAGTTGGTGGTGGCTCCGGACCAGACGTGCGGGATCAAGGGGCGGTATATCGGGGAGAATGTGGCTTTACTTCGGGATGTGGTGCAATATACTAAGAAGACGGGTTGCTGTGCCGCCATCTTGGCCCTGGATCAGGAAAAGGCATTCGATCGAGTGGACTGGGATTTTCTTTTTGCGGTTTTGGCACACCTGGGTTTTGGCCCGGACCTTGTCCGGGGGATTCGGCTGCTTTACACTGACATTTCTAGTGCGGTTTTGGTCAATGGTTATACCTCGGACCGGCTTAAACCTTTTCGCGGTGTGAGGCAGGGGTGCCTCCTATCCCCCTCCTTTATGTACTATCCATGGATGTTTTGGCGGTAATATTAGGGCCAATCATTATATTGTTGGTCTTTCCCTCCCTCGTGTGCCACGGCCCCTCCCTGTTATGTCCCTATATGCCGATGATACCTCTGTTATCGTTCCTTCCGACCTTGCCTTGGTCTCTGTCTTTGATGTGTACGAAGATTTCGAAAAGGGTTCTGGCGCTAAGCTAAATCTGGAGAAGTGTGAAAGGTTGTGGTTGGGTGGGTGGCGCGGTCGCTCCGATGCCCCTGTTGCCATCCAGTGGACAGACTCCAAGATAAAAGTGCTGGGGGGTTTTATTGGTAATAGTGATGTGGATGAAACAAATTGGTTGCCCCGTATTGAGGCCGTGCGGCGGGTTTTAAATTTTTGGCGTCATCGTGTGTTGTCCTTCCAAGCAAGGTCCTTGTCATTAATGCCCTGGCTCTCTCTAAAGTTTGGTATGTGGGGTCTCTGGTGGGGATGCCCCCGTGGGTCCGCCTGCAGCTTGATAAGCTGGCCTTTTCTTTTCTTTGGGGTGGGAAATCTGATAAGGTTGCTCGTAACATTGTAATCCACCCCCGTCTTCGTGGAGGTCTCTCCATGGTTTCCGTAGAGGCTAAAATGTTTGCTTTACTTCTACAATTGGTCAAGCGGTATCGTGTTTCGCCTAGTGGTTGGGTCTCTCTTTTGACGTATTGGTGTTTTGATCGTTATGGTGTGGGTCCCTCCGTCGTCTTTGCTAATCCTTTTTTTCTTTTCACCTGACGTTTTTCCATCGTTTTATCGCTCTCTGTTCTACGCGTGGCGTTTTCT